>JBBPKC010000140.1:0-15060 GCA_038089055.1 Tylopilus aff. balloui
CTGGCTTCCCTCTTCTCCATCGCCAATGCCTCCACCTCTGCCATCATTCAACACCAACTTCATCACCTCTGCCATTCCAATGTCATCTTCCTTGTCTTCCTCCTTCGTGCCTTTGTCCACCATCTCTGCTCCATTTTTTTAACTCTGTCATTCAATAGTATCACATGATCCTCAAAGGCCTTCAAGGGTTCAGGTCTAAAAGGGAGATACTGTTATATCCTGGGCTTCAAAAGCTAACTCCGGATCTTTTAGATGAACACTGGTATAACTTCAGACTATTTCCTATCTTCTGCTCCATTCATTTCTTCCAGACTTACATTAGTAAATTCCTCTAACTTTCATCTTCCATTTGCCTCCATTTCTGTTCTTCTGAATCACTCATACTTCCTTATGCTTTATCCTTCGGTATTAAAACTACTTTGATATCATTGCTCACTCAGAGCATGATCCTGAGGCTTTGACTCAGTAGAGCCAACACTTGACACTTCCAGTACTTACTTCACTCTGACTCTGGAGTTAGTCATCTAGCTCTCCCCCTATATATAAAACTCTATAGTTTACTGTCTATAGACTTCAGTTCGAATATTGACATAGACGACCAAGTTTATCTTTCTCTTATTCTCCTATGACCTTTGTTGAGGGCTTGATGCCCTCTCTCCTCCCTCTAACCCTCAGACCTCTGACCCTCAGACCTCCAACCCTTAAACCTCCGGACCTCAGACCTCTAGACCCCAGACCTTCGATCTCTGATACTTTGCCTGAAATCCTAGGACACGATTCCATTGCAAGGATACACCACATAAGGTAAAGCCAATGCCCCATTTGCCTTAACTCCAGAGTTTCAGAGTTGCACAGAAGTCCATCTGTTTAGTCTTAACACCCTCCATGAACTACAACAACTCAAATACCTCGAGTATACCCAACCTATTATAACTAACCCAGCTAGGGATTAGGCTAGCACTATGCTGATCACTAGTGGAGGGAGCTTGATAGAAGGACCTCAAGTGGGGATTAGAAGGGGGGAGGTGTCACAAGAGAAGTAGCTCTTAGGGGATATGCTAGGGGCTAATCCAGAAAAGATCAAGACTGGGGACTCCAGTGCTTGAGCTCGCTGGCTTATATAGATTCTATGTATTTGTACATGTGGTGGTATCTATCTATATAGGGTATAAGTCTGGGAGACTGGTTGGCGTCTCATGGACTTTATCTAGTAGTCATGCAAGTCATGTGTGAGTTATAAAATATGAGAAATAAATGCCATTGGGTATAAAACCCATAGGCTGTGCATATGAAATGGAAGTGAGTCATAGGCAAGGCAGTGGTGAGGCTGTGATAGTGCTTCATCAATGCCAGTACATAGGTTTACATAGCGTGTGTGCACATAAGATATAATTGCAAATAGGGTCATGGGCTATGAGTCATGTGGAAATGAAGGTAAAGTGGAAATAACTCATAGCCTTGTCATAGGGTCTGGTTCTAGGCCAGATCATGGCTGGATCATGGTTAAGATCTGATGGGATCTTGCATAGCCATATGGCTGTGGTCATAAGGCATGTCATGCATTAAGAGTGTATCTGTGATCTGGGCTATGGGGATTATCCACAGCCTTACCCTTGGTCATGTGGTGTGACATCATGGGTCATGTGACTAGTCACATGACTGTGTCTGGTGGACTCTGTGGTTTTTGTAAGTAACAGACATGGAAGATTGTTGCATAAACAGCAAGAATCATTATACAACCTCCCTCCTCTATGGTTGCTGACCTCACCTCACTTCCAGTTCCTGCATCCACTGCCCACATCTCTCTACCCATCAATGTCCACAATCCCCATAACCCTCTCTACATCATCTTGCACAATGCCTCACATGATGGACTAGGAGGTCATCCCCTCATCCTGGCTTCACCAACCCATGTCCTACCATTGGCCATCTCCCAGATATATTCTGTTGCCACCCTAGACACTATTTGCTATCAGTGTCATACTACTAGACACTTGCACATTAACTGTCCCCAATACCACTATGCTGCTTGCCACAACTACACCCTGGGACATTATCATTCTCAATGTCTTATGGTGCAATGTGATTTCTGTCATCACTGGGGACATTCCACTTGATTCTACCACTGTTATTGCTGCAGAGCTTGTGATGAGTTCGAACATTTTTGAGACAGAACCTCAAACATATCAAGGAGATAATGTTATAGTTCTCTTGTTACATCACAACCTTTTTCTCATCCTTGTTCATGATATGCATTCTTCTTTTCATTCTCTTCTTACCAAGCAGTGGATGCTCATCTTATAGAACCAAGCTTTCTTTTTATCCAAGCTCAACATCTCATTTACTTCTTGATTGCTCTTATATTCCATCATTCATCATCATGATATACCTCAATCACAGTATTAGTCAAGTCCCCTGACTACTTAATATCTGATGTGTTACCATGCTTTCTCCATTTGTTTCTTCAGATTCTATCCACTTCCATTAGCTCTTTCTCCACTATTTAAGTCTATACAATGACTCCTGTACTTTCCTCACACTTTATCTACATGAATATATGTAGTCTCTTATCCCTCTCAGTCCTACCCAAGGCCACTCACCTTGATCCTCTTGATAAGCCCATCACTTAGTCAATTACCCCTTGTCCCAGTTCAATGTAGTTAAGACAGTGCCTCTGCATGAGTGTCCCACATTGAAAGAACTTCCTCAGCCACAATCTTATGCATAACAATATCGAAGGCTTTAAGAACCCTGCCAATTTACTAACAAAAAATCTTGGCAGAGTAAAGTTTGTAAAATTCCAATCACAATATAGCCTAATCTATGGCAATTTACATGCCTTGTAAGCTGGTTCATATTTTATGATTTTCTATTACCATGTGCAAATCATGGGAGAGTGTTGAACAAGCACATTACAAGTCAAGTGACTATGGTACTCAACTTCCATATTAGTAGATTACATAAGAACTAACTGTAGTATATAACTTCAAACTCAGCTCTGAGTTTAAATAATACTCTTGATCTCAGATCACTATCTTGTTTATAAGCTTTATCTCATTTCATTATCAATGTGAGTATATAGTAGCTAGTAGCATATCACCTGTGGTTTTCTAAACTAATACTGAAGGATAAAGCATAAGGATGTATGAGTAGTCCAGAAAAATGGAAATGGAGGCAAATAAAAGATGGAAGTCAAAGAAATTTACTAATGTAGTCTAGGCAAAGTGAACAAGAGAGAAATGTGAAAAAGAGTCTGGAGTTATGCCCAAAGAGTCTGAAGTTGGCCTTTGAGGCCCAGATATGACAATATCTCTATATCTACTAGATCAAATCTTGGGTTTGTGGATAGCCAAGAGTATCTAAAGCAAAATTCATTTACTATGTCACTATTATCATCAAATAGTTCAACATTGTACTTCTTGTAGTGATTTTGGCTTAGTCTATTATAACACAATAACTAAGTACTCTCAATAGTCATCAAATCCAATCAAACTCTAGCATGATAATTTCCTATATGATTGGCATTTTGGAAGCAAAAGTCAAAGGCAACTGTGGGCAGAGAGGCTTGAAAGCTAACAAGAACAAACAGTTGGTGACTAGCTAATTCCCAACTGTGATCTCTTTAAATGGGAGAAGTAACATCTCCTGTTAAAGCACATGCCTGGACCTAGCCTCTATTGCATGCAATCTCACAGGTGACCTGAGGCATGACTTGGGGATGTGCTTCCTGCGAAATGATGGCTGGGATCATCGCTGAATGTGGCAACCTTGTGGGGCTTGATAGAACCCTCACTGTCCATGCAGAAAGGGAACTAGATGTTCTACAAGCGAGCAAGCCAAGGGATGAGGCAGGGATGGTATTCCCCGCTCCACCGTGATCTGGATGAGTTAAAGGATTGGTAACGGGCTAGGTGAGGACGAACGGGCTCCCATCAGATCATGATCAATGTCCAAAGACACGGTCGAGAGAGAGGGGAGGTGCGCATGCCTTCGACACGGGCCATGGAGGAGGAGGACGGGGCTGAAATTTGAAGGCCAAATTTCGGAAAGCCCTAAACGCTACCGGCGATGTCAGCGCGTATATACGGCTCAGGCTACATGTGCTTGACTGGATCCATCCCTCCCTACTCTCGAGACCCATGCAAGGACTCACCACTACCATGTTTCTATCGCAGCCCGTGTTACCGGATGTTCAGCTCGGCCTGTCACACCTGGACCCGTTCCAGATCGCGCGGTTCCTCATCTAATCTTCCAGACTACAGCGATGCACCGTCCCTGCCCCTCCGCTCCCTCGAACCCTGGTCCGACATCCTCATCCTACACCTGTCTTTCTACTATGACTACCACGACCCAGACATGCCTCATCTCAGTCCCCTGCCCACCTACCCTACCCCGGCTGCCTCCGCCTCCTCGAACAACACTCGCTCATCCGCAGTGCATGCACAAATACCCGTGCCGCGTCCCCGCGAGAAGAAGCAAGGCTGCTGGATATGCGAAAAACCAGTCCCTCCAAGCTCAGAATGGTCCACCGTCTGGGCCTGTCCCCCCCACACGTCTTACAAACCTGCTCTCTCACCCGCTCCGCACACCCCTAGCACCCCCTCGTCCACACCGGTGAAAAAGGTATGCTTACACCCTCTCTTCTCTTCGCCTTGCTCATCATTCCTCGCAACGTTCGTGTGTGACACCTGCGGTCGTCGTTACGGTATCGCGTCCAACCACAGCCGGCCCGACAAACGTTGCATCCTCAAACCTATCAACACAGCTAATCATTCCCCAATCCCTCCTTCCTTCTCGCCGAGCAGCTCCTCCTCCTCCCCACCGACCTTACAATCCCCCTCCTCCCTTACCGTGTTGCCACCGGAGAACACCCTCGACCGCTAGCGACGCCCTAATATAGTCCCGACCTCCCTGCCCAACTCACCCACCTAGCACGGCTCCAAGCAACCACCCGCCAAACATCGTTGCGGCGCCACGTCCCCATCCCGCTGGATCCCGCAGTCCCGACTTCCACATCATCCCCGCCGAATATGCCAAGCCACCTCCACGTCTGCTGGCGTTACTTGCAAGCTTTAATCATGGGGTGTGGGGATTAGATGACGACGGCTTCCTCCTGTATCTTTTTGGGAGTCAGCCATGAGGCACGCTTCATACGGTTCATGTCAACTCTAGGTGCATCCTTTATTTCTCAGAAAAGACAATGATATCCGTTACTGCCATCCTCAGCGTCAAACCCACCAAAGGTGCCCATCCTATGGAAAGCTTTCATCATCTGTATTCCGTAGCGACCACCAGAATTCAAGTTCGATCTGTTCATCTCTGTTGCACTGGATCGCAACCTGCGTGAACCTGCGCCAACGTGAACAAAGCTCGTTTGAAAAATACCAGGTGAGTTAATCACGCGTGCCACTACTCGATCGTACTCACAAAAGCTGCTGCAAGCAGAGATTTTGGGTGAACAAGTGGTGACGACATTTACCTTTCGGGCGCCCGATAGGGTGGGATCGTTGAAAATCATCCATGTTACCGTGCGTCTTCCACGCCATCCGCGGAGTTGATCGTGCTCGCGTCACGTTCACACCCCTGCCCAACAACAGTATTCTACATCGTTGTTGGGCTGTTGGGCTGCAGGCTGCTTGTTATTGACCAGTTGGACGGTTAGCTGGTAGCAATAGCCGGAGAGCAGGACTACCACCAAGCTGAAAGACACGGTACTACCTTAACCCATCGATCAATGATCGGAGGCCCGTGCCGCGTTGAGGTGCTTCGGCGAGGATTCTGGTCACGAGCTGTCATTCAAATCAACTCCCTCGTTGCTATGACTCAAATCTTTTACCAACGTAAAGTGTCCTGAGCGTCGGGTACCTACATGGTGCTCCTGTTTAGCTTGTGGCTTTCGATGCTGATGCTTTTCAGCCCATGGCTCGTTGCTGAGCAATCATGAGCTTATCACCCATGCTCAGCCCCACCAAACCGCACGGACAAAGCACCCGTTCCACACCTTGAATAAGCGAACGAAGGCCGCCACCGCCACATCAGTGAGTGGATCACGAGACACATTAGCTCAAGTGCCCTGGCCGGGTCATCAAAGAAGCTCTAGGTACCCCGTCGCATACCGATACGCGACACAGGGAAGATTTCTCTCGGAACTTTGCAATTCTTCCCTCGCAGTTGACAATCTGTGCACTGATTAGGAAATGATTTCGTTTCCTTTTTTCTAAAAACATTCTGGTTCTGATCGCCGCGTGGATGAGGACAGCTTGTCAAGGCGACGCGGAAATCTTGTTTACTTGCCCAGTCCGTACGACCGCGTGATCAGTTGAGACAGAACAAAGTACGTTCTTCGCACCCTCCCGTGATAGTCCTCAAGGTCTCCCGCGAATACTGATCCCGATGTTTATAGTATGCACTCGAGGCGGCGAGTGGCGACAAGGTTCACACGGTTTCCGATCAAACTTACTGCAAGATAAATACCAAAATAGAATATAGTTAGTTAATTCGAACCGCTGGGCCGACAGTCAAGTTTATCATTATTTTTCATTACGAGCATGCCGGATAGAGCCGGTGCGGGTAAGTACCTACGTGGTGCTCGAGGTCCTGTGAAGGCCGCGACAAAGCATCTTTGTACACGTGCCCAGACATGGCGTTTTAAGGTTCGTGTTAACATGACGCTCCGGCAAGGGGGCCAGCGGAGGTTCACACCCACCCCCGAGTCTTATACCAATGTTGGTTAGATGAATAAGGGAGTGGCAATGGATTTGGGGATGGGCAAATTTTTAGGGTCATCCTTTTGTTGATGCGGCGGCGGTTTGAGCCGGAGCTTTGGCGAAGTGTCGGTACTGGAATGATCACTTTTCTGAACAGACGCCAGGCTGGGTAAAAAGGAGCAGGCGGAACAATAATATGGACTGACGAGAAACAGGGGTGATCCTTGTAACACACGTTGCACTTTCGGTGCCAAACTTTCCATATGCGCATTCGGGGGAAAAAGAAGGGGTTCATTGAGGGCGATTGTGATGCCCCTCGTGGTATCCTGCCCTTGACCTCGGAGGTATTGGTACGCATGCAATCTATCTCCGTTCCTCGTCCTGGGGGGCGATGCCGGGCAAGGCGTGTCAATGTGTCGTTCACCTGAATTGCGATGCGATCACTTGACCTCCATAACCCAGGAACCGCGCAGAATGGATACCGGCGAAACTGCAACACGCCAACAGTGCATGTCATCTCGATCGAGTGATCGCGCGTCGTTGGCGGGAGTGCGATACAAGCAAGAGGAAAGGGCGTTAGGTATGGCTGTACTGCTCGGAAATGATGGCAGATGCCGGCCACGTTATGAACGAGACCTCGGCGAGCGGCAATATATGAAGGGTTGAGGTGCGTGGGTCGTGTGTTTCGAGCCGGAGCATATTGCATGCGGCACGACAACGCGCAGAATCCAGAAGGCGACCTCATAGAGTAATAGTGCGATGGCACGATGCCCCGGGAAGGAAATCATTGCCGTTTGACACGGTCTATTACGGGTTCGGAGCTTGTGGGTGTCCAGGAAAATTCTCGAGTGGTTGCTATGTATGGACCCTGGCGTGTGAGGGGACAATGCCCACTGTCTGCCAGCGAGGCCGTGGAGGCGATGTGGCCATTATATATACTTGCATGCGACTGCGCGGTCTTAAAGCTCATGGACAGCGTCAGCATAGTATGGGAGCTTCGTTTACATAACACGCCATCAATCCGTGTCGTACCGATCAGAAAAATTTTAACCCGAACTACTCGCGAATTAGTTGCGAACTACTTTCCGAGTAACTTGACAAAAACCACCTACCAATCGCTTTTGATACGCTTCACAGGTCCTCGGTAGTCGTCATTTGCCCTTGGGCGCACCCTGCAGCCTCCAGAGACCCCCAGTGCCACCATTACTGATCAGGAAAGGAATATCGATCTCCGCCTACTGACCCTCGAGTGGGTTTTTCATCCCGGTTCTTCCCTTCCCTCACCTGCGCTCACTCATTCATCTATTTCCAGGTGGACGTCAGTTCGTGGTATGTCATAAAGCCTCTCTTTCTTTTTCCCTCTTCTCATCCTCGGCAAAGGCGAACCCCCCTAGCAGCGACTGTCCATTCTTTGCGACCTCTTCTTTTCTCTTCTGACACTCTTGACTGTCGGACTCTTTTTTCTTTTTTTTTCTTGTCTTTTCTTCCTCGCTGTCGGAAGCGAGGACCCCTTCTGCTGAAGTAAACCCAAGTCGTTACCGTCCTGGCTAGCCCGGCGCCTCCGCAACCGTGGCGATTCTGGTTCGGTAATTCGAGGTTTCCAAAGTTCAAACTCAAGCGCGTGAACATACCATTTCTCGAGAAAACACACCATTTCCGTATAGACACGATAGACCCCTTGGTTCTCCCCGATAACACAACAATGTCTCGGGTCGATATACTCACTTCAGCGACACCTATCGATTTCCAAGTCTCTGTTTCCTTCCCCGGTTCTATGGGACTTCGCGATACTCTTGGCTTGGACCGACTGGAGGACCCTGTTTTGATTCATGATAGATCTGATTTGACAGCGGACGAGGGAGGAGCCGAGGAGATCTTTGCATCACTCCCCCCGCTCTTCCGAGGCCACCCTGATGTCCACCTTCGGAACGGGATCATGAACGCTTCGCTCAAAGCAACCGAAAACAAGATTGACGCTGAAAAAGCGTTCTTTGTCGCCGATCTTAGCCAAGTATACCGTCAACACCAACGTTGGCTCCAATATATGCCCAACATCGAGCCCTTTTACGGTCTGTATCTTGCTGTCGTCGATCTCGCTCTGTTGCTCACGGGTGCATGTGACAGCCGTTAAGTGCAACCCCGACCCGTACGTATTGAGGTTGCTGGCTGCGTTGGGCGCTGGTTTTGACTGTGCGTCCAACGGCGAGATCGCAAAGGTGTTGGCGCTGGGAGGGGTAGAGCCCGACAGGATCTTGTTCGCCAACCCGTGCAAGGCGACGTCGTTCGTCCGAAGCGCTGCCAAGGTGGGCGTGGATAAGATGACGTTTGACAACGAGGACGAGTTGTACAAGATCGCGCGTGCACACCCTGGGGCAAAGCTCATCGTACGTATCCTCGCTGACGACTCCAAGAGCATCTGTCGTTTTGGTGTCAAATTTGGAGCGCCTCTCGAGGTGGTCCCTCGTCTGTTGATGAAAGCGAAGGAACTGTACCTGGACGTGATCGGCGTAAGCTTCCACGTGGGGAGCGGATGTTATGATCCGACGATCTACGAGGACGCGGTGCGACTTGCGCGCGATGCGTTTGAAATTGGGGCACGCGTCGGGTATAAATTCTCTCTGTTGGATGTCGGTGGCGGATTCGAAGATAGACGATTGGAGACGGCTGCGTCTGTGTTGACGCGGGCGATCGAACACTACTTCCCGGACCGGTCTGGGCTCAGGGTGATCGCGGAGCCAGGACGATACTATGTATCTCGGGCATTCAGCCTGGCGACGAACATCATTGCCCGGCGGGCGCCGATGAACGAGGGATCCTCGGAGCAGGAAGATGGTTCTGGGACGCAGGCAGAGGAGCCAAGCGTGATGTGTGAGTATGGGCTTCCTATGTAGCTTCTTTTTAATGACGAAGCTCTAAATGCAGACTACATCAACGATGGGGTGTACGGAGCCTTTAACTGCATCATGTTTGACCATCAGGTGGTGGCGCCACACGTTTTGTCTTTGAATGGGTCGTTCCACGTGTCTGGGACGGAGGCCATGTCATTGAGCAGCGTGTGGGGCCCGACGTGCGATTCGCTTGACCAGGTATGCAAGTCGGTGATGTTGCCGAGCGGGCTGCAGGTTGGGGACTGGCTCGGATGGCACGAGATGGGTGCGTATACGATCTGTGCAGCGAGCCAGTTCAATGGGTTCGAGTTGAGCGACGTTGTGTATACGACGAGCAAGGGAGGGGAGGAAGCGCGGGAGGTGCTCCGTCGGTACGCAGCCGATGGCCATGGACACAGGGCGGGGGAAGTGTGATTGGCAGAGAGCGTTCGGGTGGTGGTGCTGTAATTTAAATTGGGGACGATGGCGCGTAATGATTACTCCGAGCGGTAACGACGCGGATGCTGATGGTAGACTCGGTGCCGACGGCGCTTTCGCATGAAATTTCACGGCCGAGGAGAGATATTGCGTGGGAAAAAAAAAAAAGCTGAGTTATCATCGAGGGTGATCGACGTGGTGTCGCTTCCAATTTCAAGGCACACGCTTCGAACCCGGGTTTGGATATATTACCGAACCAAACGCTATCGGAAAGACGCGCAAAAGACGGGTTGGAGTGGCCGCGGGAGGGTCCGGGAGTGCAAGCTACGCGACTGGCTGGGTTAAGCCTTGAGCCGGGCAAACCTTGTTGGCGTCGGTGGGGAGGCGGGTGGGCGGGCCGAAAAGCCATTTAGGCCCCGGGGAGACAGCGTGGGTGCCTGGATCTGAGATCTTGGCGGTGCCGAGGGAACAGCACCTTCGGTTTCGTTCACGTTGCTACCCGATTTGGACGTTTGCTGTGATGCTGCGGTTGCCGAGATTATGTCACGCTCGATGCACCCATGTCACACCAAAACTTGTCACTTACGCGACAGTTCCTCGTCGACGTGGCCCCGAGACCGTTGCGCTGCCAAATTTGCCGCGGAGTCGTGGCGCTTATAATTACCCTCTCCCCTCCAACTTGATCTCTGCCTCCGTCATGGATTCCTCTTCCCTAACCACTACCACCACCACCACCACCACCACCACCACTGGAACCCGCTTTCGTCCCTACGCCAGTCCACATCACCAGGTCTCAAAGGGCAGGTACATCACTAGTAACGATCCACGGGGCTACATGTCAGCTCTCCCGTCCTCGTTGTCACTCCATGCCCACTCACACTTCCACAGCCCCGTCTACGAGTATCCCCTCAATGGCCAGTGGATCATGATGGACATCGATGATGGCTACATCCTGTGGACCGGCATTTGGAAAGGTCCGTCGTTGCCCCCATCCAACCCCGTCCGTACTCATCGCGTCCGCCAGCGCTTGGCAACTCCAAAGGTCGGTCTCCCGCGTAATGTCCTCTCCTCCCCCATTTAGCCCTTTAATTCAGCCGACATCGTCAAGATGATCGATTCCCAACCCGACCTCGCTTCTGTCATCCGTCGGGTGCGCGGAGGCTATCTCAAAATACAAGGTACATGGATGCCTTACGAGGTGAGCTCCCCCTCCCCTGGACATGCCGTCCATTCCGCCTCATTTCGCTTCCTTAGGTCGCCCTTCGCCTGTCACGTCGGTGTGTACCACATTCATTTCCACTCTCGGAATCCTAATTCACCCGCGCCAGCGTTGCATGGCCAATACGTGATGATCTCGTCCCTCTCTTTGGGTAATGTCGACCCTCTGCATTCCCTCCTCCTGTTGAATTCACCGTCCTTCCGTAGCCCCACGTTTCCCGCGACTTGTCTTTCCCCCGATCAGGCTGGCTACGGCCAGGTCGTGTCCACTGCATCCGGACGCCGGCGAACTCGGCGGATAAATCAATCCGCAGCGTCCATATCATCCACCTCGCATGCCCAGCCACCCTGGTCTGCAACCATTCCCGTCCTGCCTGGACCGGCCGAACGTGCACAACCCTATCATCGCGCTGACCAAGACACCTCTCCGCGCATTTACAATGTGTCTTATTCTTATCCACCGCCTCGCCAACTCCCCGATGCACGTGTCAGTTCTCCGATGCAACGAGGTCGACAACCCTCCCCCGGTTCCACATCGCCACTCGTCCGCGAGCGTTCGCTGCGATCGCGCTATTCCCCCTACCCAAGCTCCGCCGTTTCGCAACGAAAGACCTCCGCTGAATCCATGTCCCTCGATTTCCCCTCCATCTCCCTCAATGATTCCATCTCGGATCCACGGTCAGGCAGCAGATTACCTGGCGATGAGATCAAGCTACCGCCCATCCAACCCCTCGCACCTCCCCGTCACGTCAGCAATCCTTCCTACGCACTACCGCCCATATCGGCCCTCGAGGATCTGCGTGGCGTTTCGTCCCAAGACTCCGCTGCCGTCCTCGAGCGACTAAAGATGGATGACGTAGCATCCGATGTTTCCGATGCCCGTTGGCCAAGACACCGTTCATCCTCCGTGTCCGTGAGGTTAGTCGCCGGCTCCACTGGTGATGTTTTTTACTCATCATATATGATAGGCCCAGTCACCCATTTCCGACATCTGCATCGTGGCTAAATGACCCCGTGCGTGCAAGGGCTCGCTTTGAACCCGCAAGCATGTCATCACCCGATTTCAGTCCCACGCAGCGCTCCTCGAACGAGGGCAGCTCGGTGGGTGCTATCTCTCCTGCAACTCCACGATCAAATGATGAAGACGTTCCAACGCTCAAAAGCCGTGTGAGGCAGATGGACGGACCTGGTCAGGTGTCCGATCACATGGACTACCGTGTGCTTACCCACCGCCACCGTGCACCAGACTCTCACCGTACGAGCGGCGAGGGTGATTACCACCCGAAGGGCATGGCGCTGTCTGCAGGTCCAGACAGGCGTCTCTCTGCACGTCACGCGGTCGAGAGCGACGTGGGTGGGGTTGAGCACATTAAACGACCTCTAAGACCGTGGTAGCGCACCCGCCGTGTTGTGCAGTCGCCATCTGTCGGTGTGTACCTTTCTCCCCGATAAGTCGACCCATTGTCTCGTTTCCCCCCTGGGCCCACTTTGGTTCCCGGTGCTGTGTGGCTCCTTCCGTTCACTTGCTTTTTGTTCCGCTTCTGCTTTTCTTTTTGTGGTTTCCATTCTGATTTCGTCGCTTTCTTTGGATCACCCCATGAGATGCCCATTCCCCCGCACGAATGATTCCCCTTGCATAGCCTGTACCTCGTCATTTCGCATCATCGCACTTGGCATACGACTCTCGATTACTGTCCGCTGTTAGCGTGGTTCTTTCTGTAGTTGTCACATCTCATCCGCTTTGTGAACAAAAAACGTCGATGCGGCGTCGCCCGCTAGTTTGTATAATACGGTGAAAGCACATAATAGGCTATCTGCGTTGCCGCATATTTGCTTCCCTCAAAGTTCTGTCGAGTTCCTAAAAAAAAAAAAAGATGACTCATTACGAGTCAGCGGCGATGCCCGTATCCTTTTTGTCTCGGCTTTCCCTGTATCAGGGACGACCTAATCGTGCTCGATTAGCCGACGCGACCGAAGCGCACGTCGTCAACCCACGCAGGCCCGTCACTTGATGCGTGACATGATCGGAAGGCGACCGGCGTCTATGGTTGACCACGCACAAGAACAGCACACCGTCGGGAGGTGATCGGGCGGGCTGGCGGCCGGGTTTTCCCTGTCTCGTCAACTTTCTTTTTTTTTGCTGCGGTGGCATCACGATCAGGATACATAAAACGGCTCAGATGGCGAACGGAGCTCCAAAGTGAGGCCCGTGCAACGTCCTCGCCTCCACCCCTATACAGCCTATTTTCGACGTGCGCGCACGCATAACACAAACACATACACCCACGGGGTCGTCCAAGAAGCAGCGAGGGTCTGGAGCATGCAGCGGAGGGGGAAACCACTTGCCCAGTCTGGTGGAAGGGAGACATCGGCTTCTGTCCATCACTGTTTCAAGTTTTTTTTTTTTACGTGCCCTGATCCACACGCCGGTTTCGAGTGCTGTCTCGTGTGTGGTTGTAGTCGGCGTCTCCCCCCCCCCCTTCTCGTTCGGAACGGCCTTGCCGTGTTGGCCCGCCTGATCCTCGCCCTTCCGGTTGACGTCTTTGTCATGACGATGCGGTATGAAATATACGTGGGCGGGCGAGAAGGCGACGTGGTTGTTTGAGGGGTCGCCATGCGGGTACTTGGAGACACCGGTTGACGTTTAAACGTAGGAATTATCTACAGGTCGGACGGAACCTCGGCGCTGACTCGGTCCTGACTCGGTCTCGGGAGGGGGGGGGGCGATCGCGGAGCCCTGAACCCTGTATCCTAGTCTGCGACATGGGGCAGCTTGACCGCATATGGGCCCCGTGAGGGATCGAGACGTGACCCGTCGGCGGCGATATGACACGATAAACGGGGCTCGACAATGGGATAGACATAACCCATGTGATAGGTATTTCGTCTCTCGGGGGTACGCATACCCGATCAAAGACCCGGAGCACGGACAAACGATAAACAGGACGCGCGCGAAGAGAACGCTAGATGGGGATCCGGTGGATGTGACGCGAGAAATACAATTCATTTTAGGGTTTCGTTTCGAGGTGTTTTGATTTTTCTGTTGCTGCGCCCGAGGGCACCATGTGCTTGACTGGATTCGAAGCGTCCCGTCGGTCAGCGGCGGGGTAAAAGCGAAACGTCACAGATTATCGGACGTCGACGTCCAAAAAAGGAAAGGTGTTTGTATGTCGATCGACCAGGCGGACCGACTGGGATAGGCGAATAAGTCCTATGTTGAGTCTTGACTGTGAGAGGGTGTAGTGAGTAAGCCTCGCTATGGAGTCGTGCTGGAAAAGGCTCCACGAAGATCATACCCGCCAACAGGCTCTGGACGAGCTGGCATGTTTGAGGGAGCGTTGGTTGGCGCCGAGGTTAGGGTTGGCTGACGGTGGCACGTCTGTGTCCGGCAGTGGCGCATAGACGTACGGTGACAGTTCTGGGAGGTCGGATGTATCTAGATACCGAGGTAACTCAAGGAGACGGTCGGACGGACGGTCTGAATTCGTAAATGGATCATTCCTCCCATCATGTCACCGAGCATTTACGACTTGTTCCGATCATGGATAGGGACGGAGACAGAAGGTGTGTGAGGTGAAGTGTTTTGTGTCACCGGTCCGAGGTGGGGGATCCGTATCTTTCCGCGGGAAGTGTGTCGACGGGCCAGTCCAAGCACCCGACGTCGTCGGTGTTCACGTGCAAAGGGAACGGCAAGGATAATGGTGACTTTAGCTCAGCGAGCGGCGCGGGGGCGTGACGCCCTCAACCCGATACGTTGACGGATGCGCTGGGTTCAGGTACGGACCAGATGTTCCCGTGTTGGGGTGTCAGTCTCTAAGTCGGTGAGGAGT
>JBBPKC010000140.1:15159-37820 GCA_038089055.1 Tylopilus aff. balloui
GGGACAGACGAAGCTCCGTTTGGCCAAAGCCTACTATGACTATCTTTGCACAGGTGGGGAGCGCCGTCTTGACCCCATATGACTCGGTGCGCTGGAGATGCGAGTGGTCCGTAGTGGGCTACACTAGCGCTAGTCAGAATCCTAATAATACTTGAATGCTGTGTCAGTAACGTGTCCGACAAAGCCGGCACAGCACTCCAACCAAACCCACCTGAACCGTACATCGTGCAGCCATACCGCGCCAAACGAGAACGCGGAACGAGCGCGTTGACGGCCCCGAGCAGATTCCCTTGCGATCTCTGCGTCGACAACACGCCCCGCGTCCGCTACGCACTTTCGCCATGAAATTCAGGTGCGCCAACTCATACCCTTTTCGAGCCTCCTTCTCATATTAACACCGACCAGTTCAGCCCTCAAATTCAACGCCGTCGCGGATTGGTGGGATGAGTATATCGCGTATGTCCTCTGCCCCCAGTTCTCGCCCTTTTCGCTCTCATACGGCGTTAGCTACGACGTCCTCAAACGCCATATTTACCAGCTCGAAAAGGAACACCATCGCCTTTCTCGCGCGAACGTGGATCTCGAGGCCAACGAGCGTACAGCACTGGTCGATGAGCGCGACTTTTCCTCGATCGACGGGGTCTTCGAACCGCTTCTCGACCGGGAGCTCCAGAAAGTATCCCTGTTCTACGAAGAAAAGGAGAAGGAACTCTTCGAGGCCCTACAAGCACTCGAGGATCTCGTTGCCGAGCAGGACGAAGCTGGGACCACGGCTTGGGAGCACTATATGGATGACTATGCGGACGACGACGAAGACGACGAAGACGAGGAGGAGCACACAAGTGGTGACCATGTTCGTTTCGAGGACGATTCTTTCCCAAAACGACGTCGGAGAAAGTCCAGCTCAGTCAGCATTCGTCCGCGCAGTGGGTCAGGCAAGTCCCTGAGCTCGTGCTCGGTGCGTCCGTACTGACTGTCTTGCTAGGCGCGCAGAATCCTCCCCCCGGTCGTCGCCGGAGTATGTCTGCTGCAGAAAATGGTCACGGCGTCGAGCTGCGACCGCCTTCCCCTCGACCACGCGCCAACAGTGCCAGCAAGTCGCCCATGGGAAGCATCGCTGGTAGACTCATGAACATGAGGGACAGCATCACGTCGCTCCCGACGGAGAGCGTCTGGACCGCCAGGACAAACTACGCTTGGGATATTCGTCTTTTGTTCAAGCGCAGGATTACTAACCTCTTCGTCTCCTTTTCCTCTTTAAAATCGTACGCAGAAGTCAACTATTCTGGATTCCGCAAGATATTAAAAAAGTACGTCCCGTGCGCGTTCACATGAACCAATCGTCTGATATGGCGACAGGTATGACAAAGTCACCTACAGTGAAGTAAGTCGCTTTCGCCGCGTGTTCACGTTTATCTAACGCGCACTATAGCTCAAAGACAGATATATGCACGGGGTAGTGGAGAAACGTTTGCCGTTCCTTCAGAGCTCAAAAGACAAGGTCACGGCCGCTGTAAATCGCCTTGTCACCTTGTATGCAAAGTGTGTCACTGGTGATGATCCTGCTGCTGCTGTGCAGCAACTCAAGGTCCATCAACGAGAACATATTGCCTGGGAACGCAACACCGTCTGGCGCCAGATGCTGGCACAGGAGCGCCGTGGGGTAACGGATGTTTCGGACTTGATGGGTGGAGCCATCCTTGTTCGAGAAGAGGAGAGTGGCATCGTCGACATCCCCACACCGCTTGGGGGCTTTAGGTTGAAGCGGAAGAGGGTGGCCCTCATCATTGCGTTCATCGTCTTCATCATACTCATGAACACCGACGTCGTGAAAGATGGCCCCGAAGCGAACAAGTGTTTCGCCATCCTGATCTTCAGCACGATCATGTGGGCAACCGAGGTCCGTGCGAGGTGTGTATTATATGACCTTGGAGTTGACGCTGTTTAGGCGATTCCGCTCTTCGTGACCTCGACTCTTGTCCCGTTCCTCTTGGTTGTCTTCAGAGTCATCCGTTCGGATGGTGAAAACCCCATGCCGCTGTCGACGCCGGAAGCGACAAAGTAAGTCTTGAGATCCATGTCTGAACGCATCGATGATACACACATCACCCCAGACATATATTCTCGGTCATGTTCTCGCCTACGATTATGCTTCTTGTCGGTGGTTTGACGATTTCCGCCGCACTCAGTAAGACGAATATCGATCGGATGTTGATCACGCGCTTGTTGAGCATGGCGGGTTCGAAGCCTCGAACGGTGCTTTTGGCCTTTATGGCCGTTTCGTGTTTCGCGAGCATGTGGATTAGGTCTGTTCTTAACTTTCTCGTTCTACTGGAGGTCTGATGTGTCTTTTCAGCAACGTCGCTGCTCCAGCGCTTTGCTTCACGTTGATTCGTGTAGGTCAAGCGGTAATCGCGGAGTCACTGGTCTCTCATTACCTCTGCAGCCTATCCTCCGAACGTTACCTGCCAGAGCCTCATTTGCGCCGTGTATGATCGTATGTCTACCCCCCCTCCCCCCAAACAGAGTTGTCGCTAACAGCTGCGACGCTGATGCAGCTCGGAATTGCGCTCGCCGCCAACATCGGCGGTCAAAGCTCACCTATCTCATCGCCGCAGAACCTTATCGCTATTGGGTTTATGCATCCACAGCTCGATTGGGCGAGCTGGTTCGCCGTCGCACTACCCGTGTCCATCATCTCCATTATAATTATCTGGCTTCTCCTACTCGTAAGCTACCAACCAGCTCGTGCACCAGACGGAGACGGGGAGATTGAAATAAGGGCGATCCGGCCGACGAGGGAATCGTTTACTTTCAAGCAATACTGGGTAAGCGTGGTATGCCTCGTAACGATCGGACTGTGGTGCATCGAACATCAAATCCAAGATACCATTGGAGACATGGGTATCATCGCTATAATCCCCATCGTCGCTTTCTTTGCGACGGGTGTTCTGAAGAAGGTGTGTCGTACGCGCGAGCTATGGTGTAGCTAGCTGACTATGGTTTGTTTGTTTGTAGGACGACTTTGAACAGTTTGCATGGACGATTGTGTTCTTGGCCATGGGCGGTATCGCGCTTGGGAATGGTGTCCAGTCAAGCGGACTTCTGGATACCATGGATGGCATCATACACCGCGTGCTGGAAGGGCGGACGCTGTACAGCGTAGTTATCGTGCTTTCTATCGTCGTCCTTGTACGCCCCTCTCGTGTTCCGTCGTCCGTCGTCCCCGGGACCGCTAATCTCTTGCGTTGTTCATAGATTGTCTCGACCTTTATTAGCCACACCATTGCTAGCGTCTTGCTTGTCCCTATCGCGCAACAAGTGGGGAAAGACCTTCCCGGCGGTCATGCCAACTTACTTATCTTCCTCACGGGTTTGGCCTGCTCTACGGGAATGGGAATGCCGGTGTCTGGCTTCCCAAACCAACTCGCGTACGTTTCCCCTTGTTTCGATCCTGTTCACGGGCTCGCGTTAACACGACCACGCACGTCGGACTACTAGGGCGGCGCAAGAAGACGATCTCGGGCAGACTTACCTCACCAACGTCGACTTTCTCAAGAATGGTATTCCAGCGAGCATTATCGCGACACTGGTGCGTGTCCCGTCTACACACTGCCGTGTAAGAGCGGATATTCGCCGGACGCGTGGGCTGACGGGAGCGAGAACAGGTCGTCTCCACTGTGGGGTACTTGCTCATGTTGGCGATCGGGTGAGTACGCGCACATATCGCATGTTCTTGTTGGACGTGTTCATGTTAACGTCGATGGCGTCGATGATTTTGATAGGCTCTGATATAGCGTTGGGATGAGGACTCAAAATGCAGTACAAGTTATCAATTTCAGCGTCATATAATGTTATCGTGCCATCGTACACGGGCTATCTTTTTTCTTTGCCTCGATGGTTTTGAAACAGCATGGGGAAAAGGGTAGAGGGTTATTTGGCAGCCAAACACCAAGGCAGAGATGCGCTCTGAAAGGTAAACCTTTGCGGCCTTGATCTCGAGAGTTAACATGGATTGGAGGTCAAAGATCAGTTCTTGCTAATCATCTCTCCTGACGCAGCTTCGAGGGTCGAAGAACACATGGTGACTGCGAGAAACAACTCGACATGGCTGTGACCATGGAGATCGACGCACACATGACGTAGCTTTTCTATTGCAATCTTAGCGGATAATCAGGAGAGGCACAGAAAAAATGTTCCTTGACATGAATACGGAACGAAAAACGCGCACACTTTCCAATAAGTACCCCATGCAGCGACTTTAAGAATACGCGCGGTCAAAGCGCTAACGCTGCGTGCTGGCGCGGTGTAATTGAGGACCTGACTAAAGGCCATGGAGGACGTCTTGGGAAGTACGGCGTCCGGGGTCGTGGGCGTGTTGCTCGCGTTAGATACCCCCATGATTGTGGTAAGGCTCCCGCTGGGAGCGACTTGAAACGGCAACATGAATGTCATAGAAGCGGAAGCGGTGTCGGTGTTGACGACCTAATAGTGGCACAGTGAGCAAAGCGATGGGTCGTCTGTGAATGATAGAGGGCGGATTACCTGCCTTGATCAGGACAGAGCTGACGTTGGTATCGCGTGTGATACTCCAGTACAAGGTTCCATTGAAGGCAGGAAGTGTGCTGGGCAAGTATTCAGTGCCACGATGGGTACTGAAAAGCTATTCAAGGCGCGTTAGTATAGAAGCACGAATTTCCAGGCTCTAAAACTTCAGGAGACAAACCTGCTGGACGTAATAACTAGTAGAAAGGTAAACACTGGCAGTACTGTTGGTCCCTTATCAGTGGCCGATGCAACAAGATACATCAAGTCGCTCACTCGAAAGCGACCGGTTGAGGCCTCTACGCAATTCAGGTATCAGTAGTGCCACCGGAAATTGATTGGTAGAACCCACCGGGCCCGGATTAGTGGAGGCAATGTTCATCAACAGAGGAGCATACGAGGCGCCAAACACGATGTCGCCGTTCCTTTCAAGGCCGGTCATGTAGGCAGCCTCTCCCAGGGACTCTACAGGAACGAGATATCGTCAAAGTGATTTGGTATTTTGAGATGCCAACTGACCTTGAAAAATGGGAAGCATTGCTCCTTCGGGTAGGGCAGCAGCATACTCGCCCTGTCGAGATGTTTAAACCACGATTATCTTAGTGCATTAAATTTCTCAGCAAGTCTCACCCGCAAGTAGTACGTGCCATTTCGCTGTAAGGAAAGCGGGGGATCAGCTTTGGAGGAGGTGAACAATGATGTTTGTCATGCCTGGTGACTGTCGAAGAGGAACGCGTTTTCGATAAAGTATTCTAACATGAATAAACTTAGGTTTCCATTAGTTCGAACAAGTCGCAACCTACCGGGGGGGTTGTACACGTGAAGGTCGTACTCCTTAGGAATGGGATCCAAAACAGGATTAAATGGGATTGTAGTCGCAACGAATTCTCGATAAGAATGAGGTCAGAAGCTTTGTCTACGGGAGCGAACGTATACATACTAAGGCAAGGAAACGCTGCAGTGAGATTTCCCACAAAATCTCTATCTCTCCAGCGATAGATGTATCTGACAGTTGGTTCATCACGAGTCGACGCAGATCCAAGGCAGAACTGAAGCATAGGCTAACTCACGACTCAGGAGAGGAGAAATCCTCGTTACCGATCTCAACGTAGCTGAGTACGAAAGGCTTGGGATGTCCAAGAGAGGCACGAAGGGCGGCTGCAGATATAGATTAGACCAGTTACGATAGAGCGATCCCGACTAACCATATTCATTGGTAGCCGGATCACCAATTACAAAGTTGATCTGCTTAATGGCATCTTGAATGTACAAGGCCAAACCATCCTCCGGGACACTCTTCTTGTCGAGAGAATACCCTGCATAACTTAGACATGGTCTTCAATTCTCGAAAGGGATAACCAACCTGCCCAAACGGCCATAATTGGCTCCACACCCAAATCCTCGCAAAAGTACATGTATTCCAGAAGGCCGAGACCACTGAAAAACAATGTCAATAATCTCACCATCCGCTAATACCTGGGTGTGCGTCACTCACTCCGTATTGATGTATCCCCAGTCTCCCAGACGGCCTGTTTGTGTCATGTAAGCGAAAGTGTACTAGCTGGTTGTGGATACAAACCAGGTCTGTTCAAGAATGGACCAACGGTAGCATTCCATATCTAGCTAGTCGCGAAGCTCTCGCCCTGGCATTTTGCCGCTTAGTATATCGACATTGCTGGGTTTGAGCGAGCTTTTACCTCCTGGGAACTCATCAGCAAAGAAACGGGAAAGGCGAGTTTTCATACCAAGTTATTTCCGCCGGGCAGGCGGAAGAAGGAAGGCTTCATGTCATACAATGCCTTGGAGGAGACTACTCTGTCAGTTTTCGTGCCCGGTGTGCACATCATGACGTACAGTTGCTAGGTCTATCCTCATGCCATTTTCACGATTGTTGAAGGTTGGAGGGGATAAGGAAAACAACGCAAAGTTGACTGTCTGACCGGCTGCGTCGGCTGCGTCAAAAGTGACAGTGAAACTGTTCGCCGTAGAGTTGGAGGACGTCGTGGGCTTGAGGCATAGAGTTATTTGTTTCCAAGTCGTTTGAGACACCTCGATCTGGACAGATGCAGAAGCATACATTCGACCCGCAGAACCTTGTAATGCAACACTAGCTGTTCCATTGAATGAAGAAGCCACCGGAAATTTGTAATAGAAGGATGCGTTGTATGTCCACTCAAAGTTCACTCGGATCCTTGATGCGCAATACAATAAGATAGCTCGCAGAAAATAGTGAATAGAACGAACCGTAGTAGCCATTATTCCCGAAACCCACTTGACCAGAAGTATTTGCTGGAATAGTCAGCTGAAGAGAATTTGGTAGCGCAGGCGAGACCGGCGATGGATCAGCTATCACGTTGATATTTGTACCGCTGATGGCATTCCACGCATACAGTGCACCAGTCGTGTCTGGACGCGACAGTTAGGCGTGCCATTCGCGCACTTGCACCAAGTCACTTACTTGGCTTGACCTGTTGAAATGCTCGATTCTGCAACACTGAAGTGGGCAGTCAGTAGTAGCTTCCTGTGCGCGTACGGTGGAGCACGGGATATTACTCATGACACTGTACTGCACCCGCGGACACTGCAGACCCAGAGGTGTCTAATCTGAAGTACCGGCCGTGTGTCGTTCTAGTCGGCCAACTGTTGTGCTCGTGTGCTGCACTCCAGACGTGGAGAAAGTCCCGTAGCAAACTACCATCGCAGTCGACTTCTTATGATGGCTATGTGTTCTTGCCTATGTACAGCCATTCACGGAGAAGAAAATAGACAAAGCCTTTCCTGAACGAACACTTGAAGTGTCCGAATGGACCACCGGTGCACTGGTGATGCCGATTTCAATCACCTTGATGTGATGGCGTAGTACAAGTAAATAACTCGGCCAAAGCCGGAAAACGACCTGGAATAATTTTCCTGCTGCTTGACTTCCAAATTCTCGGCTCCACTACCAGCTGGCCCTCGACGACATTGAAAACACAGTTCAAAGTACACCAGACGAGTGAAATGCGGTCAACGTTCTTTACTGCTTCGTTCCGCCAAGCAGCGGCGCGCTGTCCCTCTCGGTCGTTCACCGTGCGCCGGTTCGCCAGTCAAACCTCGCAGAGTAACAGCAGCGGCTCGAAGCAAGTACAAGACGCCCTCGGCGCAGCACAACGGCTGGTGGCGAGCGCGGGACGGTTTCTAGGTCCTCTCGGTGAAAGGGCTGCTGGGCTGCTTGGGTGTACGTGTTATTCTCTGCTTTCTCACTTCACGCTAACGCGAGTCCTTTCCCGAATATAACTCGTATGCTTTTTGTCTCCGCCACGTTTTCACACATGTCTATCATCTTTTCTTCCCGTATATTGATTCGTTTAGCATACCGCCAACCCCTCATTTATAATGCCGAAGTCGTCCGTGAACTGCTGAAGCAAATCTACATAGCTGAGCGGTTACAACCTCCAACCTCCTTCGCCACTATCACGGATGCATATTCTCTCCTTTGGAGTCGTACAAAAAGCCCCCAGTACTGGCGTGGTCTTCTC
The DNA here is from genome assembly GCA_038089055.1 of Tylopilus aff. balloui. Taxonomy (NCBI): domain Eukaryota; kingdom Fungi; phylum Basidiomycota; class Agaricomycetes; order Boletales; family Boletaceae; genus Tylopilus; species Tylopilus aff. balloui. The sequence continues at coordinate 23,223 of JBBPKC010000140.1, forward strand.
ACGACTGGCGAATGGGCCCAGGTCGCAGTGTATGCGGTGGAAGCCTACACGATCTTCAAAGTGGGTACTCGCCATTTTTCATCTCCAGATTTTCCCCTTCCACTCTCTATTCTCTTGGTGCTATGGTGTTGACTGGGTGCGCGGACAGGTTGGCGAGATAATAGGTCGAAGGCATATAATTGGATACAAACTGCATTAGAGGATAGACGCTGCCCTGCATGAGTGCTGCTAGTGCCTACGATGACCGAAACTGCACCCTAGATATACAAATAATGTGCGGCAACTCGTTTACATTCAAGAGACTTGGACACTTCATTGGCCTCGCAGGCTTGGATTGTACTCCCCGCATCGGCTTTTCGCGGAGTGTGTCTGCGCTTTGTACCAAGGTTGTGCAAGACAAATACGTTCCCTCTTGGAGCATTCCTTTGGGAACTCAGGCATCCTTCTGCAATCCCTTGCTTATGCCTTGGGAGACCTCTGTGTAGGCTTGCGTTCCACATGTCGGCGGCGACCCCGAAATTGTCGAATTTGGAGATCAACAAGACCCTTGACAAAGCCCCTCGACATAGTCTTGGTGGCATGGATAACGTCCCTTGTTGATGGAATTCACGCCAGAAGACTTGCATTGAATTCTCTGTCTGCTGCTCAGACTCAGCGCTGCAGAAGTTAGGAACGCGGTACTTGCGGTGGGTGAACAATAGGTTTGCGACAACGGCGAAGATGATAGACCCTCTCGGCTGTCTCGGTTATTTCACAAACCTATGGATCGCTCACCTGTTCGGGTCAGGCCTCAAGCGAGGTATCTGAACTTTGACCTTTGGGAGTAATCATTCCTACGTACAATGAGTTAATGGCCCAAGTCGGTGAAATCCATTCGCGCGGCCAAAATACTGCAGGGAACGGCGCGGTTCCCTTTCAGCTGAGCCTAGCATTAAGCAGGTGGTGCCATTGCAGGGCAAAACGCTACTGGCCAATGGCAGCGTGCACATGCGCGCACAACATATCTGTTTCCGGCATAAGTATTCGGATATGTAAATGGCTCAACTCCTATGATATCCATCTATCAAAGCAAGAACGGCATCGAGATGATGGTCTACTCCTCCTTCTTGGCCCCAACCTTCTTCTCTGCCTCTGCGATAGATGCAGCATCTGTTTGTGGTCCAGCAGCGGCTGTGTGCAATTATGTAAATCGAGCATGCATATTGAAGGAAAGGGTGAACGTACGGCCAAAAAGCGAGGCGACTTTGAATGGTCTTTTAAGGTCACCTTCTGCCGTTTTCCCAAGTACATGAATGTGAACAACTTTTGCGTCGTACAAGCCCTTCAGGCCCATGAGGGCTTGGATGAAGAGTGGTTGAGTGTATTTCAAGTAGAAATGGAAGAAGGCCATCATGGCAATGCCAAAGTACGCGCCACGGAGCTAGGGTGGGTAAGATAAGGACGAGAGATAGTTCAGTTTAAATACATACGAGTTTCGAAGTCTCGGAAAGGTCATAGTCTTTGACGGTGGTCGTGACAAGTCCGCCAGAGTCAGACGACTAAATGTGGGTCAGCAATAAAAAAAGATGTGGGAGGCTCTTGGGGGCTGACCATTGGATTGGGAGTGTCAACTAGGGCAGAAAACGTAAGAGTGGCTTCGAACTCGGAGAACAAGTGACGGTGACACACCGTATTTGAGAACAGTCTGGTCGTTCTTTTGCTTGATCTGAATGACGTGTACCCGTCAGCACCGAGGGTAACGGAGAAAAAATCAGAGAAAATATGACCTTGTACGAGACAAAGAAGTATGTGCCGATGATGACGATTTGGCTGAGCAAGTAACCGAGTCGGACGTAGTTTAGAACGACCGGGTCGTCGAACGGGATCCTGCGGGCAACTGGTTCGAGAATAGGGCTAAAGTAATCATTGGAACAACAGAAAAATGCACGACATACGTTGCATGGCCCCAAGGGAAATCATAATGTTTTGCACGCCGGCGTTCATGTTTGCAACGAAAAGGACCGTTTGACAGAGGATTGAAAACACGCCGGTACTCTTAGACTGCGCGAAAGAGAGAAACTAATTGTGACATATCGATCACGTGATCGTCGGTGACACGTCACGATGTTATGACGTCGGCAGTTGTGGTCGCGGGCAGGGTCGAGTGTTGGTCAAGAACGATGAACTACAACGAGACAGCGTCGATATCTCGCGCGACATCCGTTTCTCGCGCTTCGAAACATGGAAGCACGCTTTCCCGTTCACAGTCTCTCATCAAGAAGAACGTGGCCCCCCAAGACCTCAAACCGTCTGATGTGCTCATCGAGCGTTTCGTCGCTTGGAAAGCTATCGTGAAGCAGCTCATTGCATACTTTGAGGGTCTTGCAGACATTCAGAATAACATCGCGCGCGAATACACCAAGCTCAGAGCAGTGATACAAGTGCCCTTCAAGGCAGGGAACCAATTTCTCGGCGAAGGTGGCCTGCAGGCACGTATTGCCCCCTTCTATACCATGAGTCGTCGTGATGTATGCCGCAGGATGTATTCTATAGCATACGTGATAAAACTAGGGTCATCGCTGACCAACACGCCAACCTTGGACGTACCATCGACAACTCGATTGTACAGCATCTTCAGAAACTCAGAACAGAGATCAAAGCGCACATCAAGGTACAGCCCATCCCATTTCAGGGAAGCCTCTTTTTCTTAAAAATGTAGAATGTGCAAAACGACACCGGCAAGCTGGCTACTAGTGTCGCTAAAGAGCGCGAACTCTCGGCCAAATTGGTTGGAGACCTTGCTACTAGTATAAGCATCTTCAAGAACACGCCGATGAGTGTCACCGCAAAATCAGACCCGTATGTCTCTACGCTTTCCTTTTTCCACCCCTCTTAACCATTTCAGGTATGTTGCCAACGTGGCTGTTGCTCGCCAACTTCAGAAACAAGTGCATGAAGAAAATGCCCTTCAAAAATCTATAATAATTATGCAGCAAAATTCAGCGCATTTTGAAGAAGGAATTGTCCGTGCCATTCAGTCTGCCTGGCAGACTTACGATGAGTGGCAATCCCGCATGTCATCCTCTGTACAAGAAACCTGGCGCGTTCTTGGAGAAACCATGTCTTCACTCTCCCCTGACCGAGAGTGGATCTCTTTCTCCGCTCGTTCGGATCACCTCCTTGATCCAGAGACACCCCTGAGAAACCCGGAGACCATTATCTATCCTTCCAAAGATGATCCGAGCGTCTTCGCCGTACATACCGGCTTGATTGAGCGCAAAAAGCGATTCACACGAACGTACCGTGAAGCATACTATGTCCTTACCCCCGCCGGCTTCCTTCACGAATACGCTTCCTCTGATCCGGAACACATCGGAACCCATCTTCCTACTTTTTCCCTCTTCCTTCCTGCTTGCACGCTCGGACCACCCTCCCCTACCTCGTCGAAAGCTCACAAATTCCACATAGAAGGAAGGAAAGACGGTACCGGTTCCCACATTGGGAGCTTTAAATTGATTACGACCGGTCAACATGCCTGGACCTTCAGGGCACGAAGCCGTGAGGATATGATGGAATGGTGGAACGACATCAGACTGCTTTGCGCGAGATACCTCGTCGCGAGCGAGCAACTGGATCGTGGGGGACCAGTCCAAGCGGCGGTACGGTCCGTCGGCTATGTCAGCGACGATGAGGAAGAGGACGACGGGGAAGGATCAAGCATAGAGGAAGAGCAGGACGAGGACGAGGACGGTGATATATATCAAGACGCCGTCGTCGACGAGGAAGGAGAGCCACCTTCTTACTCGCATGCCGGAAAGAACCTAGGACCAGCGATCGGAAAGAACGGATACGCGGTAAGTCCCGGACCCCCCACTTAGGCGTTGAATTCTCTAGCGAGTTGTCCTCCGTTACTGACACTCCGCTTCTCTTTCCGCTCAGCCAGACAAGAAAACTCCAACCAATCGTGACTACGACCATGGCGATGAGGGCCTGAACGGGTATACAAACGGATATCGAAAGGCGAGTCAGCGTCAACTCGAGAAGGCGCCAGAGGGTCGGCCCCCGCACTCAGTCGAACGTAATCGTTCATATGTCGACTCGAATGGGGCTTCGACTGTCAGAGGAGCTCCGCATGCAGATCATGAATATGATGGAGGAGAGAGCGCAGAAAGCTACACTGAGGACTCTTCGGGTGCACCTGGCCCTGCGCCTACGGAGAGTAGGTTTACGGAGGAGCGTTGACCAGGTGCATGGTAACTATTTTATGAAGTCGGTTCTTTCATCGACCCTCGCTGTTAATGGTCTGATTTCGTGTCGTCGTTGGGCTGCGTCATGGACTGCTTTCTTCGTCACATCTTACCGTACACGTACACACGAGCTTGTTTAATGTATCATATTAGCTGAAGAATAACAGCATCGCATTGCATTTTCTTAAGTTTCGCAGAGGGTATCAAGCACGCAGTACTAGCGGCAGGCCGTTTTTTGATCTCCATATACATAGCGCAGGGCTATCGCAGCAGAAGTGAAACTGGACTACATTTGTAAACCACCACAATCTTCCCCAGTCGTTCACTGACAGGGGTAGCTGTTTGCTATGATTGCGGCTTGACGAAAGATGTTGACCTGTAAAAAATGCACCACTAAATTGACATGTGCAAAAAAAGGCGGGAGACTGGGTTGTTGTATTAGGTACTCCTTCGTTCGCTCTCCCATACCTACCAAGTTGTAATTCAATACTGACCCGCCAGTCACGCCTGTACTGGGGTTTACATACCTCAAAGAACCGACGGCGGTCAGCTACTTTGATCCCACGACAGCTCGTCAGGTCAAGCTTCTCCAAGTTCGTGCAAGCGTCAATGATCGGGAACAACCCACCACCTATGGGACGAAATGCGCTGCGTGTCAGAACACACCCGCCCAAACCCAGAATGCATGCGAAAAGGACGGAACTTGTCAGTTTGGTGCCCGCAACCTCGAGTACGACGAGAGACGGGCAGCACGTAATGTATAGCACTGCACCGTCGTCGATCCCGGTGTTGTTGAGCGTAAGTCTCTCGAGTCTCGGTGGGCTGTCGTTGGCCGTGTCCGGCAACAGTCCACGCAGATATTGTGATCGCAGATACGGTATCCCAGAGAGGTTGAGGTGCTGGCGTCCAACAATTCAAAAAATGGTCAATGGGTACGATCGATCGGTCAAGCCCAGGTAAAGGTGGACGTGCCTTGCATTTTCGTCCGACCCGACGGATGAAGTCAGCAAGTGCTCCATGTTCGTCGTGACGAGACGTGAGTCCCAGCTTGGTATTTCCGACGAGGCTCAGTTTCTCGAGGTGCTGAAAGTTTTCCATGACGTCCGTGAGCGATTTGAGCGTTTCGTCCGTCATTGTCATGGCAGATATGTTGCCGATACAAGCAGACGAACCCTGTCCGCTGCCGAGTGCACCCAAATGAAGCGTCCGTAGGTTGGGTAAGGTACTGATGAGCGAAACAATATCTGTACTTGACAACACCGTCGACGTGAGCGACAACTTTTCCATAGCATACGCAGGAGTAACTGTCGACGGCGGAAGGCGGTGAAGACGCGTAAAGGAAACGTCCAAACGCGTCAGGTTTGGGCAGAGCGCGATAAAACCATACATAGAGGTTTCGGAAAGACCAAGTTGGCGAAGCTTAAGGTTTTTCATGCGGGGTAGGGTACCAAGTTCATGTGCAAGTCCGGCGACAAGTTTTGCAAAAGTGACGTCGGTCTGAATAATGTTTGTTATAAGAATCGACGCCTCGATTGATATTAGTATCCTATCGACTCACCCAATTCTGTATGCCTGCCACTTTTAGCACTTCCAAGTATGTGCAAGAGGTCAACGGTCCAAGGAGGGACGAGGGAGGGACGGATGTATAGTTGAGGTTGAGGGTGGTCAAGGACTGACACGCATTGCCAACCGCTTCTGCGGTCTTCGTGCCAACCTTGGAACAACCGCTGTCATCGTGTCAGAGAGCCATACAGAGGGGACTATTGGCCGCACCGGAGCACAAGAGTGCGGAGACGGGGAAGAGCGGGTAATATTGATGAAAAAACCGTATCAGAAAACTTGTCAAATCCAGTTAGATAAAGTTCTCTCAGGGCCGCATTATTTACAATGGAAGCAATCGTTTGTCGCTGAACGCCAGGTAGGTCGCTGGAGAGCACAAAGGAAGGCCCACGCAAGAAGTACTGCAGCGCGTCTTAGATCGGACAAGACACGATACAAAGTCGTCTGGGGTTCGTCTCACCAAAACAATCAGTCCGTGTGATAAAAGCGTCGGGCAGCTGGACCGCAACATGGAAAATAGTCTTGGTGCCAATGTATCGGGCAAACGTTTTAGATAGCGCTTGGAATAGGCCCATAATCGTTCGTTCTCTGAAAGCGCTCGAACGTGCGTCACGAAGCTGCGAGCTGCGAGGGAAGACAGTGTCGGTACAGTCCCCCTTAGCGGGAGGATACGGGTCGACAAAGCGGTCGCAGAGGGAAAGTGGCTTGGTTGTAGCAAGGAGACATCGTCCTCGGTAGGGGCACCAAATGCAGGGACATTACTTCCACGTCGTCGTTTCACTGGCGGTGCGTTCGACAGTTGTTGCCTGCGCTGAGACATGCAATCACTCGGCGAACGTCTTGCGGACCGACAGGAGCCGCAGAGTGGTCACGTGATTCAGATCGTCCAATCAAAACTTTGCATGCCTCTTATGGAAATAACGTCGTGGTGTCCCACGGTGTTTTGGGGTTATAAGCTAACTCGAAAAGTAAATCAAAATAAATACACCAGCGATGGCGAGTGGCTCGACTACACCAGCTGAACCCGCCAGGAAACACCCACCACTCATCCAGCCAAACGCTCACCCATACGCGATCAAGACGACATCCTCTGCGCTGTTGTCCCGCAACAACTCATCACCACACTCTGCACACACTACCAGGCACCATTATGTCCCTCTACCGCCTTCACAGCTACCAACAAGTACAAGGGCACGGCATCGCCATTCGTCGTCGTTGTCGTCGGTCGAGGGAGAAATGTACGATGTCAATGGAGTCCCCACCCCATTACCAGCCCCGCCGTCAGTGGAGAAGGCGGAAACGATGCCGAGCGGCGCCACCAGGCCCCTCACAGAAAATTACAACTACGATCAGAAATACATATTTAGTCCAGAACAGGACCCTCTGCCCGAGCTGTACGCTGGATTGCCTGTCAACCCTAAGCAATGGGACACTGACGAACTCATTGGCTATCTCGAGACATCTTTCAAGTTGGGGAACACTACTAACGAGGGCGAAGACTCTAGCCTCACGGACATTCTTGAATGCGTCCGTACGCGCGGTCTTACAGGTCGTGAGATACTGCGGCTCACAGATGTCGATCTTGCTGGGTATGTACACGTCTAATCACCGCATCTGCCTACTAAACGCGTGCACAGTACACCCCTTTCTGATGTACAGCGCGCTCAGCTTCTTATGCACTCGCGTATCCTCCGTGCTGATGTTCTTCGTGGACGCATCTACGTTGACTCGTATCACTCGCACGAGGCCTCTGACAACTCGAATATTATGTATTCCGAATCCGCTCGTTATTCCACGCCGCTCCGAGGCATCCATAGTGCCTCTCCGTCTACCGACGACCTGCGTTTGTTTGACAATAAAACCGAGAGTGCCTTCCCTCCATTTCCGGCCATGTCACTGCACCGCTCCAACTCTGTTTCCGGTGCTTCCGCCCAGAGGTACAGGGACCTCGCGCGCTTGCGCATGCGTCGTCGAGGTAGGGTCAAGGGCCTTGTTGAAACCTGGGAGCGTGCAAGTACGAGTGGGAGCGAATGTTCTACCTGTGAGGAGGGTTCCGTGAGCGGGAGCGAGGCTGAGTCTGAAAGCGAAGTTGACCGAGAGTTTGAGTCGGTCTCGGACGCCAAGCATCCGCCGGAGTCGCCATCTGACCTAACGTCCGCTCTACACGATGAGCCACACCACGATGTGACCTCGTCATCAGTTGATCTAGCGCTTGTCCCCCCAGAACCACCTTTGTCGACTCCACCCCCTCCGTACACCCATATTCACACTACGTGCGGAATCGTTGGCGACCCGGAAGAGGAACCTAGCATTGAGGAGTTACTGGCATCATCCGCGAGCGTACCACTGAGAGGTGCGCGCGCATGGGAAGCCGACTTGGGCTTGGGGGAGACAGTGAAGCGGATTCCCGTTCCCCTAAATGCAGACGCAGGCGGTCCTACCCCATCGGTTACGGAACCAGATACATCTTGTCACCCACAGGACGGTGGCCAACAAGCCAAGGGTGATTCTGTTAGGTCGAGGTCGGGGACGCACCGAAGTACCGGGAGTAGAAGGAAGAATGCGAATACTCGACGAGTCGTCACTGCTATTTTCACCGGTTCGCCTTCCGGCAATATATCCGAGGATGCAGACGACGAAATGCACCCAAAGGCATCCCGTCATCACGCGAACGGTGTGACTGACGTCGCTTATGGTGACGCACCAGCAAGCTTAGATCCGCAGAGCGATCCCGATAATGCGATACGAATGCTTGAAGAGTCTATTGCAGCGACACGAGCTGAACTGGAAGCGTTCAAGCTACGGTTGGGGGAGGTCGAAGCTGATACCGCCAGACAGCAGGCGATACTTCTACGAACTCAAATACCTGACACTCTCCGTTTTTCTGGTCCTGAATTGAGGCAACGACGATCGGAGGCGAGCGAGCGAGCGCCGCCCGGAGCCAAGAATATGGGTGCTCTAGAAGACGTACCTCTGGCTGATATTGCGCGTGCGATCGCTGCGAAAGCAGTGAGATGGTTGTTCCCATATGGACATCTGAGAGTACAGGCTGAAGAATCTCAGACTCGCACAGACTCCCGTCCTGGAGCGAACGACAGACACCGTACTCGCGTGAAAAGAGATGGTCGCTTGCCGGTGGTGCGCATGTCATGCAGTATTATTCTGGTCTCGTTCGCCATCTGCGCGGCAGTACTTCAGAGAATGGGGCTCGGGCGATGGGTCCGCCGACCATAATGGGTGAGTGGATACGGTCGTCATCACGTCCCGATGGATCTATGTTTGCCCTTTTATCAATGTTTTTGCTTCAAACCTGATACCTATTGATCTTGTGTTTTCTGACAATGGTCTCTACGACACCCGAAACTGACTCACTGTACCTTGATCTATGTTTGCTTTTTTCCCGTTGGCATGCAAATAGCCTCTTCCCCGGCCTGCTACTATTATTTGCGAAGTATCTCGGACTCGGGCTGAAACGCGGACGCCCCAACCCATGTACGACGCTTCATGACTTTCACGACCTGCGCACGATTACCTGATGAATACATTTTTTCACTTTTACCTTTTGCAAACTTACATTTCACCAACTTGCAATGATGTGCCAATTTAAATTACGGGCCTAAAGTTCAATTATGCCATACCCCGTGTTTATAACGCTACCTAGGTCGCACCGGCCAGTCGATCACCGCCCAGCAACCTGATGGGATCCTTAGATCTGTGATGTTAGGGCAACATTTCATTCTCACGCCAGCAATGACGATAGGTCAAACTTATCCGCAATATCTCTGAGTTGGCTGATGGTATCACGGCCATGCCCATATCGATGGATGTGAACAACGTATCACCGCCCTTTATACTTGGCACGGAAATTAGGTGACTTTCCCAGACCCAATCCCCGCAGGTTCTCAAGATTCTGAGTTTCATCTTGCTCGCCTTCGTGCGACACGCAGCAAGCTGGTCGACCCAAAGACAGAGGGCGGCATGTGGCACGGGCTATTCCCACCGATTGCTAGTTCAGGTTTGGTTTCCAAATGCTAGAATCCGCAGTTTACGAACTTCTCGGTTAAGTCCCGTCGTGGAGAGTTTCATGTTCACTTTTGGACGGCGTCATACGCTCCCTCGGATCCATTTGTACGAAGGCGTATGCATTTCATAATGAAGGCTGCATTCAATCATGGTACGGGCCCTTCGCATTTCAGGCGCAAATGCTTCCGTGTGGCAGCTGTGTTCACCAATGGGGGACCCCGTTGTGAACGCCAAAAGGGCAATGGGCTTAGCAAGAAGCTCGCTGCGAGAGTCGAAGCAATGGCGACTCAATAGAATCATGAAGCTGCTGGTTGTGGAGGGTATCATATACTCTCTTGTGTTTGCCCATACTCTTTTCGATTCCTCTCTCCAGGCTGGCGGTGACACCGCGAAAGCATCCCGGCATAGAACCTCGTGAACATGCTCTATTTTTGACGGGATCGCAAATTATACATTCTGCAGACTGTGCCTGTAGCCACAGTAACCCCTCGATTCGCCCTGAGCGTGCAACGCAACGTTCAAGGCGGGTCCAAGCGCAATCGACTCCGGGTTCGGCATGGCATCATCGACAGATCGAGCAAGAAATACTCGATGGATCTAAGATCATCACCATACGCACATATGACTGTCAGTTGGGTAAAGGTTCTTTACGGGCTCACGGCGCGCCAGACATCACGCTGCAGCTTGGAAAATGTGAAGACGAGCATTCTCCGTCTCGTGAAGGACTATTCCAGGGCCAATGAATGTGTGAGATCTGGCTTCCAGGCTCAACGAGGGGGGATCAGCGACGGGCGAAACGCACAAGTGCTGTGTCAAGATCGGCCGTGGGCCAAGAGAATTCCATCGAACGCCGGGTATGCCGCTCACGACGCAAGGTGTGAGCAACCACAGTGTGGCATATCATAGAGGAGAGCAAGGCAGATACAATAAGACGATGGTGCCGGGGACCCTCAGGCTTGTGTCGTTAGAGCAGGGCAATGACCCAGAGCCAAGATTAGTGTCAACGCCAACTTTTGCGGGGCATTAACAAGACTTGAGTTGAATGCGGCCGAGGCTCGCGCTCGTCAGAACTGCGGGATGGTTCTGCAGGATACCTACCCAGGAAAGATCCTACTCCTCCTAGTGTCGTCACCTCGGGGCGGCCTTTCTCCTCGAAGATGTAGATGTAGGTTGGTTATCTGTTGCGGTCGAAACTCGGAGATAAACGTTGGTTCATAAAGTCGAACTAGAGACGTAGCAGTGGCCCAGAGCCAACGTTCAGAAGGGGATGATAAACAGCCGAGTTGGAGTGATGTACGCCAGTGGGCGAGTCAGAGCCACTTCATCAAGCTAGACGCGATAGCTTAAACCACGGCTCTTTGGTCAAGTTTCCACGCGCCTGAAGTCGTTGGAGTAAAGGTATGTCTTACAATTTGTCCCAGAAACTGCCGTCATATTGTTGACTCAGACAGCCGGTACTACTTGGAACCTGTGATATGGCGGAGCCTGACAAGCTCGACGTCGCAAGGCAAAGGCTGGCATCGCTGAATCCAGATGATACAGCGTACTTCAATGCGTTTAACATATTCATAAACGAGCTCATAGCTCATTCTGTACAATCGAGAAACACGAGCGGCCTTGAGGAGGCCATTTCCCAGACGAAGCAAGTTCTCAACTTGGCACCACCTGGCCATTATTTTCATGCCGCAGCTCTATGCCTTATCGGACTGGCGTTCACCAAGCGATTCAAGCTTCTGGGTGACGCCAGCGATCTGACAGATGCCGTCGGCTATCTCGAGAGTGCCGTGGAGTCATGCTCACCCGAGCAACCTTTATACCTCCCGTTTGTGGGGAACCTTACCAGCGGTCTTCTCAACAGATATTGGGCATTTGGCGATGTGAAGGACCTCGATCGGATCATTGAAACCACCTCCACCGCTCTATCAGCCTCTTCTCCTCAAAGTCCTTACCGAGACTCACTCCTCAATAACTTGGGGACTGCGTTGAACGAAAGGTTTGCAAAAGTGGGAAACAGAACTGATCTAGACATGGCCGTGGCACACTACAAGTCCTGTCTTGATCTACGCCCTCCCGGGCATTCGTTGAGATACTCCGCTCTGGGGAATCTGGCGGGTGCCATGCTTAGCAGGTTCGAAATAGACGGTCGCTTGCAGGACCTGGAGAATGCTGCTAGCCAATACGAGTCTGCGTTGCACCTGCGCTCCCCAGGAGAGGAGGGCTACCTATTGATTCTCACCAGTCTCGGCATTGTTTATTGGTACCGTTATAATTTGGACGGAAAAGTCGAGGAGTTGGAGACGGCGATTGGTTTTTATCAGACGGCGATGGAACACTCCAAGTTACCTAACCTAGACCATTCAAGGCTCCTTGACAACTATGGTGCAGCTCTTCATTCGCGTTACACGTCACTCGGGGACATCGATGACCTTGATCAAGCAATCCAATTCCTGACCATCTCCTCTACCATTCTTCCCTTAACATATTCTGGTCGGCCGATCACACTCTCCACCCTTGGCCTTACGCACCTCGCCCGCTTCGATGCGACAAGCAACATTGCCGACCTAGATTCCTCCATCGAGAAGCTTGCTTCTGCACTTCAGATATGTACGCCTGGTTATCCCCAGCGTCCCTTCATACTCTCTGTATACGGTCGCGCACTTTCTGCGCGGTTCACCGCAATGGGCAACCCGCAGGATCTCGATCTCGCAGCCTCAATGTGCAAAGACGCGGTGACCCTTTTGTCTCCAAAGAGGTCAAACGATTCGTCAATCATAGCATCCTTGACTGCAACTCTATTGGATTGCTTCCACAGGTCAGGGGATATCGAGGAGTGTCAGACCATCATCAACCTCTGCGACCGTACCTTGGCTTCCATGCTACCTGGAGCGCCAACCTCCGTCTCCTTGAAGATCAACCGCGCCAAGGCGTTCTTTCAAAGATTCCAGCTTGGAGGAGAGCAGTCGGATATCGATATCTGTATAGCTGTGTTACGAGAAGTCATTCCCGCCATTCCAGAACGCCATACGGAGCATGTGGCTGCCCATCTGCAGCTCGGCATCGCGCTTGAAACTCGTTTCAAGCTCGGTATTCACAAGGATCTCGATGAATCCATCGTGTTCCTTCGCGCTGCCCATCGTAGCAGCAAACAGGGTAGTCTTTACGTCTCCATTTGCATGCAACTCGGGAACGCACTCCGCGAGTACTATGAATACTACCACGATGTCGCCATGTTGGATGAGGCGATCGTACTCTTGGCCGAAGCGCAGGAAAATTTGTCCCTCGTACCTGGGCACATTGACTACAGGGCGTGCTCAGTCAACTTAGGCATCGCGCTCTTTATGCGGTTCCAAGCGCAGAGGAGCAGGGCCGATCTGGGTACGGCGATTGAGCATGTGTCCCTTGCACTGACACTCCCTACGTCCAGGGAAGAGTTCCTTGTCACGTTCACACTCGCCACTTTCTTGTCTGTTCGTTATACTGAAGACAAGGATGTAAAGGACCTGGAACAGTCTGTCGAGCTCTTTTCTGTGGCTGCAGAGCAAATGCCACCGAAACACGTCGTTCGGAACACCTTGTGCCGCAATTACGGCCATGCGTTGGTCAAGCTCGGACGTCACCGCGATCAATTCCAACACCTCACCACCGCCGTCACCTTCTTCGACGAAGCCCTCGAATTGCTTCCAGCGTCTCACTATGACCGACCCTTGATATGCTTATCCCTTGCGGACGCGCTAATTGACCGAGCTAAACTCCTTGGCAACGGAAATGACTTGCAGCTCGCATACAATGCTCTCGTACCCACCATTCAGGCGCTCCCAGAAGACGACCCAATGTCTCACATGCTTTGTTACGGCGCTGCAAGGCTGTACATATTCATGTACCTAAGTTCGGGACAGCAAACACCCTCCTTTCTAGAAGAAAGCTTCCAGTGTTACGAAAAAGCGGCGCGCTATACTTATGCTCACAGTTTCATGAGTGTCTCTGCCGCACTGGAATGGGTGGAAAATGCAGAGAAGTCCCACCACTCGTCTGCGTTGCTCGCCTACCAGGCGTCACTCCGTTTGCTCTACCAACACCTGTTCACCACAGCGTCTATCCAGGGCCGACATGCCGCCCTCCTGGACAAGCACTGGATCAAACAGACGGGCACGTTGGCTACGGAGGCCACGTCCTGCGCCATCGCACGGAGCGAGTTGACGCTGGCCGTTGAATTCTCGGAACAAGGCAGGGGGCTGTTGTGGTCGCAGCTATCGCAGAGCCGTACGCCCCTCGACGCGTTGCGATCTGCTGGCGACACAGGACGTGCATTGGCATCCGACTTTGAACGGGTGAGCACCCTGCTTGCACAGTACGCCCTCGTGCAGGACGAGTCATATCCCGCCGTGACTGTGTCACGGCTAGCGGCCGAATCAGTGGCACGCAGATACCGACAGCTGTCCAAAGAATTAGAGGACGTCGTCGCGCACATCCGCCGACTGGAAGGGTTTCAGAAGTTCCTGGGACGACCATCTTTTGAGAGTCTACAGCGCGCTGCTATCGGTGGTCCTGTGATACTCGTCAACATCAGCCGTCGGCGATGCGATGCCATCATCGTTCTCAGCGACGCCCCGCCACGACTCGTTCCCCTTCCTGACACGTCCCTCGGGGAGATCACGGCGTTGTCGGCGCGCTTTTACCACATGTTGCGGACAACGCAGTACTCGGCCGAGGAAAAGACGCGCGAGCGAGAGGTCGCAGTGGTCCTTCGCACTCTCTGGGACACCATCGTCCGCCCAATCGTCGACGAACT
>JBBPKC010000141.1:2306-27659 GCA_038089055.1 Tylopilus aff. balloui
CCTACTTTCTACGGTCACATAATGTCTGAAATCAGGAGGAAGCTTGTCATTGTCGGTGATGGTGCTTGTGGCAAGGTCTCTCTCGTCCTATCCGTTCACAACTTCCGTTCTGATTTCCGCACCAGACTTGTTTGTTGATAGTTTTCTCCAAAGGAACGTTCCCTGAGGTATGGTCTTGCTCCTTCACATTATTCTTTGATCTTGGACCATTTTCTTTATTATCTCAGGTCTATGTTCCCACTGTCTTCGAGAACTACGTGGCGGATGTCGAAGTTGACGGCAAGCATGTGGAGTTGGCGCTATGGGACACTGCAGGTCAAGAAGACTACGACCGGCTGCGGCCTCTCAGCTACCCTGACTCTCATGTCATTCTGATCTGTTTTGCCGTCGACTCTCCAGACTCGTTGGACAACGTCCAGGAAAAGGTTTGTAGTCGCCCCTAATATCTTCTTCCGTTCACTCTAATGCATTCACCTCAGTGGATCTCAGAGGTTATGCACTTCTGCGCTGGTTTGCCTATCATTCTTGTCGGCTGTAAGAAAGACCTCCGGCGTGATCCCAGGGTAATTGATGAGCTCCGCAAGACAAGCCAACGTCCTGTTACCCCCGAGGAGGTGAGTGCTCGGTGTTGATGCTCTCTCTTATCTATTTACCTGGCGGAATCCTACAGGGAATGGCTGTGGCCAACAAGATTGGGGCGAAGCACTACCTTGAGTGCTCAGCACGAACGGGAGAGGGTGTTCGAGAGGTCTTTCAGTATGCCACTCGGGCTGCGCTTCTCAGCCGGGTCAAGCACAGCAAACGCCACTGCGTGGTCTTGTAGACTACCCATTAGGGGAGCCTTCATTTATGCTAAACGCCGATGTCGTTTCCCCTCGCTACCTGTCTCTCTTTTCCTCCTTGTCCAGAGTCCATACCCTTCACGACTAGTGTTCTGCAATCTCCATGATCTGATATCGTTTATTTCATGATTGTGACTTCTGACACTTCCAATTGCTTGTTCGTCGTGACTCGATGACCCTACCATGAGCCTCAGTCTAAGATGCCTGAGCGCTTCTACATTTGGATAGAGTGTCGCCTGGGTCACTGCAAAGATTATTTAGTTCCAGAAACCTGGTTTCAAGATTCCTTGTTTCGATGGAAATTACTCTCATTCGGCATTGGGGTTAGGGTTAACCTCGGCCACGTCACGATCTGGTAGTCGTGATTGGGTTATCGCCCCCAAAGAAACAGGGAGGCGTAGGACCCCAGCAGGGTGGATGGGGAAGCTATCTCCTTGCAGGATCGAGTTGCTCTGAATCATTTCCTTCGACCTGCCGACCAGTGGTGCACATCGGCGAGTCACATCCGAACATATCGTGGACGTAGAGAATGACACACTAAACTTTTCTTCTTTGCTGGCACCCGCGCGCGTCCACGTATACCAAGCAACCATGACACGGCAGGGCATCCCCTCAAACTGGCTTCTTGGCACCGCTTTGTGGTGCTCGTTGCCCTACAGTGTGGGAGAGGAGAGGCCGTCGCGAACCGACTCAAGGGGGCACTGCGGGAAAGTTCAGCTGGAAATGACTTGGTTCGCCACATCACCGCGCTCTCTTCAAGTGAAATTCCTTCCGAAAGAGTCTCCGAGCCCCACGGTCGGCGCGCGCGTGCGTCCACAAGTGCCTTTCCCGTGCAGGTGCACCGACGTTTCTCGAGCTACCCGCACAGCTTCGTTTGTTTGGGCGTGTCTGGTGTACGAGCATTCGGTCCTCTGCGCCGTTGCACGCCCATGGCTCTTTCTCTGGAGATACGGTTCGGTCTTAGTATGCCCATACAGACACAGTCCGACCTCATGTTTCGATCCGTTCCCAGGGACTTGGGAAGAGAATTATAGAGGTACATTAACATGTTTATTTTTTTTCCTGTGATAATGATCGGTGCCTGGTTTGCTGTGGCATGGGACCCACGGACCACATGACGTAATATCAAACTTCGCATAGATGAGCAAGTCTTGTACACACAAAGCCCGGCCAGGGGAGGCGTCGGTGCTAGAGTACCTTGGTGGGGTACACGGATTACTTTCCGTGTTAAGATGTTAATCTGGGTACGGTACGTTGCCGAGATGCGCCGGACGGACGGATAAAGTGTTCTCCAATGGGGCGATCAACGGAGTTTGGCGCCTTGCGTCAGGGGGCGTGCTCACCAACGCTCTGGGCACCGGGAACAAAAACGGTGATGCAACACTCCAAAATGAAAAGTTGATCGCCCTTGGGAGGTACGGTGGGTGTTGCATTCTGGAAAAAAAGATATCCATAAGCAGACAAGGTGGCTACCTGGGGTCGGGTTTGTGTCGGTATTCGCGTCCAGATCAGCTCACTGGTCCAGACGTTGTCTGCGAGCTCCGGCTTGCCGGGTCCCTCCTTCGCCCTGATCTACATGCCCATGAGAGAGAGAGCTCGTCTCCATCGCTGTAACGATGTCTGATCTGGCCTGTCGTTCACCGTCCGCTCCGCAATTTCGGGAGACGACGTGGACGTTATTAATGCCACTGGCTCCGGGGGATGATGAAAGGGTGTGTCAAGGACGATTACCTGGTACTCGGTCGGTTTATATTGAATTGCTACAGGCACGCAGCTAGCGTTTTGCTGTCATTGATACCGTAGCCACCAATTCAATAATGCCATGTTACCTCCTTTGTCCGAGAAACAGGGAGGTTTAGGAAGTTGCCGGATCTATGAGCTCGGCCCATTTCCAACACACCACGTGTGCTCAGAGACGCGTAATGACAAGACGGATGACAAGACCAAAAAGGCAGCGACCTTGACGAGAGATATTAGGATGCGATTCGAACGGGTTCCGTACCGTCAGGGCATGTGGTGGTAAACGAGGCTTCAAGGGCACCAGAAAATGGGTGAGAACTCGATGATGACAGATACCTGATCATGGTGTCTGGACATCATGACGTCGATGATGCAGGCGTGTTCCAGCCCGACTGAACGCCATCACGAGCACAAGGCATTCGAACTTTGGGACGATGTTTGTTCAGTTGCGTACATGCGGGTATGCCGGCGTTGTTTGGTGTAGGTTTTACGATGGCGCGCATCAGATTCGTCTGATTATTTGGAACTGGACAGGGCATCACATTTAACCTGAAAGGGTGGATATTTGCTCGTACACCGCCCTTGCACGGCGCCCGTCAATGGGATGTCACGCGAGCGCGGCTTAGAATCGGCTGCTCACTTGGAAGAGGAAGTGATTATTTATTTCAGGGGGAAATGATCCTGGGCTGGATGGCAGTCAGTCAAGTTCCTCGAGGGAGTCTAGAGCGCGGTGACACAGCCTGACATCCAGGCCCATGTCCAAAACGGGCATCGGAGCGCTCCACCACCCACCATGATCGACTATTTGAACGGACACCCCGGATCCCAATCAATGGCTCTCCTAACCTATCCCGCACATCCCTTGTTTCCACGAGTGCATCTCCTTCCCGCTCTGTTATCCTGCCTTGATCGTCCAAATGATCCTTGTGCTATAAATCTAGCTATCGACATTGACACCCATTCATCTAGTACGCTGCGTCCGCGAAGATGATTCGTTTCGAAGGAATGGCACAGGAGGTCATGGAGGCCATGTGCACCCCGATGCACCAAATTCTACCCCCTCGTTATCCCAACTCATCGTCTCCGGCCCTCCTCCCCGTTAACCAAATGTTGTCGGGCCCGCCTTCCGGAAAACTCTTTCTGGGTTCCATGTCAGCAACCATGGACCGCGACCTGCTAAAAGCCCATCACATCACACACGTCGTCCAAGTTCTTGATACGCCATGGATTCCGATATCAGAGAAAGATGGTTTTCGATGTCTCAGGATAGATATACACGACAAGCCCTCTGCTGACCTGAAACCTCATCTCGAGGGTGCATGTCAATACATTTACAATGCGCTTGCTGGTGGCGGAAATGTCCTCGTTCACTGTCAGCAGGTGCGTGCCAGAGACGTACAAAAAGACGGGTGCTGAGACCCTTGGGTTCGGATAGGGTATCTCTCGATCACCAGCCATCGTCATTGCTTACCTCATCTGTAATCATGGAATGTCGTATGATCAGGCGTATGCTCTCGTCAAACATCATCGGCCCTGTATCAATCCAAATACTGGTTTTGTCTCAGCGCTCCGCGCATGGGAAAGCAAATGGCGCTCCACAGCCCAGCTTCCTCCCCCGCAATTTCGGCGTGCCAATACGTCTTATGTTTCCATCGGCACTGATAACAGTGCCATCGAGGGTGACGCAATCGTCTCGCACATACCTTCATTTGCTAGGGGCATGAGCTACTCTTCTTAGTCCAGGGATCTTGCCCATCCAGACTCAGATCGACATCCGCGGCATCCCTGCAGGCCTCACCCAGCACACATGAATCACGCACTCGTCGTGTATACCCTCAGCGACAGAACCGCCGGCTGTATTTATTTTTCTTTTCTCCGCTCCCCGATTTTCTCCTTTCCCCCATCTTCATCATAGCCTGGCCTTCTACTTTGCCTTCGAGATTATTTTTGGGACGGGGCGCATACATCAATCCATACCTGTAAGTTTTTCTTGTGGCCGAAGTCTAGATCTCTTTACATAATCTACGGAAATACCACCACTCAGGAGCTCCCCAGATAGCTTAGCTGAAAATGGCTACCATGTTCTCAGTGCCCCACTTAGGATCCCTTTCGGGAAAGATCGCAATAGAGTGCAGATTGCACCACGATGGTAATTGTCATCCCGTACAGTCGAATAGGTACCACCCGCGATTTGCAGGCAGGTCTCGCCGCCAATTTAGCCCGAGACTAGGCCTGGCCGATCGTTTTGCATGTACTGATTGGTCAAGCAAAGCCTAGCCCAGTTGATGGTTTTTCATGGTATGAAGAAACCGAGTTCCGCTGCACAATCAGCAGTATCATGACAAATACGCACCATATCGACCGTGCGAGAACTTACGTGTCACAGGGGCGCTTTACATTGTCATTGCGTTGTTGAGGTACAGCTCCTGTTTCTGTTCCTTAGAGCGACTTGACGTGGAATGAATGCGGCTGCTTCATAGGTGCTGGCCACCTCCTATCTGCGTACCACAGTGGGGTAATTGAGCGGATCGAGCGATCGGTAAGCAAATTTTCTGGGTGATCTCTTTTTGCACTGCTCGTAGAGATCTCGCACGTTTGTTGGGTCGGGATGGGCCCCACGAGAGGGAGCCATGGCATCAATGAGGCTTGTTAGGATTACGATGCTCGTGCACAGCCTGCGAAGGATGCCCGTGCGGACATCGATATCGGAGAAAGTTGAAAGGGATCAGAAAGGAGCGCGTCGTAAACGACACGTTTTTCCTCTTCGATACCACTCGATCGTCAGGACAACCGGACCACCACGACGCACTTTAATCGTCTGATGCGTACGGAGCCACTTCAAAGGGAGTGGATCGTTCACTATTCCATAGCGAAATCAACTAAGGCAAACTCTGGAAGCGCCGGTGGCGATTGTGCAACATTGCTCAGGTACGATGGCCTCTTGAGACGATGGCAAGAACTGGGTCCCGAACGTGCTCGTAGAGGATGATAACTGGGCCTACAGCGCCCGAAAGAGTTACCACTCTAGAAACTATCGATCAAGCGAATCGTCACTCGGCCAGAAAGTGTATTATATAATAACGCTGGTTGGTCTTTGTGGTAGTCCCATCATGTCCTTAGCAGACACTGTAGCGGGTGTGAATGGCGCATTTACCAGTATACCGATCATGTGAGTGATTATCGTGCAGTAGACGCGCCTTTTGATTCCCCCGATCATAGCGACCTAGGCGAGTGTGGTACTCCAGAAGGAAGATTGGCTACAGCGCACGAGATTAGAGATGCGTGCATGCAGGTCGGTTTTTTCTACGGTGCGCGCCTGCCCCCATCGGAGACGAGCCTGCATGCCTTATCGTGCATTCCATAGTACGAAACCATGGTATTCCCCAAGCCTGTCTGGACAACGTTCTCGCCGTGTCACAGACGTATTTCAGTTTTCCGATGGAGACGAAAATGAAGGTGTGACCCTTATCTTAGCATCGTTTGTGCCGCGCGGCAGCCTTTGACCCTTGGTTGATTCATCGTGAAGCTCAACCACAGGGCTGTGGCCAACTTCAAAGGATACAGTCCACCCTTCGATTCAAACATCGACCCTGCTAATAACGACAAAGGCGACTTTCACGAAGGCTTTGAACTTGGATGGGAAGAATTGGAAGCCAAAGTACAGGACGAGAAGAGGGTGGATGATGGCGCAATGGCGGGTGCTAATGTATGGCCCTTGGACGATTGTCTAGGATTCAGAGAAGCCTGCCTTGCATACTAGTGAGTCGCGTTGGCCATGCCGCAATAAAGCCTGGACTTTAAAGGCTCATTTTCAGTCACGCAGCGCTGAACGTTGGCAGGACCTTGTTTCCCCTCTTTGCCCTGGCTCTCGAACTGCCTGAGAAGTATTTCGATGACAAGGTAGGCTCAGTCTCGTACAATGAGTGTTTGCAAAAACAGACATGTTTCCAGACCCAGAATTCCGCCGCAATCATGAAAATACTTCATTATCCATTGCAAAGTGGACATCCTGAGATTGGCGATGACACCCCCGGTATCGGGGCCCATACTGAGTACTTAGTATTTTCACCTCTTTTCCGTTGTCGCTTATGTCTTCCACAGCTTCGAGGTTAGAATGCTGCATCACTGCAAAGGATACTGACCTGACGACGTCACAGTGTTTCACCATCCTCTGGCAGCAGCCTGAAATCCAAGCGCTTCAAGTCATGAACGCTGAGAAACGATGGATCGACGCACCCCCCATCAAAGACACCTTGGTTATCAAGTAGGCTATACCCCCTTTGCCTTATTCAGCTGTTCATGATGGTCATCCTAGCATTGGTGACCAGCTCGCATTGTGGACAAGTGAGGACTGCCGTATTTTCCTTTCAAAAAGCAAAAGAATTTCGAGGCACCTCCCACAGATGACGTTTTCAAGTCCACTGTTCATCGAGCCATGAACAGGAGCGGCAAGGAACGATATTCCATCCCTTTATTCTTTGGTACAGATTATCATGTCAACATCGAGGTACGTGACTTTTCCAGCTGACTGACGAAAGCGTAACAACACTTGATGTGCCCACCTTTGCAGCCCATACCGAGTTGCGTGTCTGCAGGCAGGCCAGCGAAATATAATGTTATTACCGCTGGCGAATACGTGAGCAACCGGCTCAAGGAAATGTATCACGCGGTGTAGATTCTATGATCTCCAGACCAAGTTAGGAGATCGCTCCTTTTTCTCTCTTCACGATTTCTTCTGATCATCTAGTATGTTCAAGTTTTGGCTTGACTTGTGAAACAACTTGGTCGATGTTCATGTTTACTTTTTGACTCTCGCGGGAATGAACCCCAGCTGACGAAACCGGTCCTCTAAATCATCGGTTTCTTGGATATTGGTTGTGGCACCCAATTCTATCAGAATTCAGGATGGCCTGATGTGGGACTAAACAGTCGCTTCGCGACTACTGGATAACAGCGTTGATCAAGACCAAGCAAGCTGAGTAAGACAGAAAGTAGAGCTGCATGGTCAATTCGGTCTACGTCACAGCAGCATGCACGTCCGTGGCGTGATTGTGGCTGCTTCGTCACCCCGTATGGTACTTTCCGCAGCCATATTATAATGTCATCCAACCAGCATTTAGGAGCACATGAGGACTCCTCGCTATTGATCTGGCCAATGGAGCAACCAATTATGATACCTCAGGTTTCCGTATGGGGCTCGTGTTGTTCAACAACTTAGCGACCAACTGCAATCTCTAGTTAATGTCGATGCAAAGTAGATTATAATAAATAAAGAAGCAAGTCCCGCTGAAACATTAAGGATCACAGAAGGGCTACAGAAGCGGAATGGACCCATCAAAGGCATATCGAGATGCACAAAGCAAGATAAAGATGAAAGCACTGCACGCGAAAAGTTGGACACACTTGGGTCCCGCGAGCTCTTTCAAATTTCCCTTCTCCACCCTTTGGCGTTCCCACAAAGCACGTTCTTCGGTCAGTTGCGCTTCAGCGCGTGCCCGACTGGCCTCTGCGAGTTCCCAGCCCCTGTGCTCCTCTCCGAGTAGCCGTATTTGGCGTTCAGCTTCTGCCCTCTGCGCCGTGAAATCACTCTTGTACTGACGGTTTTCGTCCGCAAGCCGGGAATTTTCTGCTGCAAAGTTTGTGACCATCTTCTCGAGGTCGCATCGGATGCGCTCTATTTCCTCTAGAGAATTTTTCGCTTCTTTCTGCAGTATATTTTTGGTGTTTTCGTCTTCGTTGAGCGCTGCTGCATCTATCCTCTGGCACAGATCTCCCAGTGCCTTTGTGCGGTGTTCTATCCGGCCCGTGAGTTTGCGCACAGCGTTAGTGCCTTTGCTGGCGCGATCCGGATCTGTTAGCTGGCCGGGTGAGTCCCCTTGGGTAGGAGGAACTACAGGCAATCGGTTAAGCAGCCGACGAAGAATCGCGTGTGCAGACGCCTGCGACCCATCGTGAAAGACCCCCCTCTCAATCGCAGGCCCAAAGATTCCACCCTCGTGAATAGACTCTTGTTTTCGCGTCCCATCGTTGTCGCGTTCCTCCGCGGCCCCCTTGTTGGTCACGACGAGGACATCCCGGAGACTCGCGTCGCCACAGAATTTACTAAAGATGCGAAAGTTGTGGCTAGATGCACTGCGCATGCGGTTCTCAGCGATACAATGCATGTATATTACGCCGGCCAGCTTGACCCCTTGGCTATACGGGCAGGTGAATTCATTGCAACGGTGACTCGGGGAACCTGTGTGCTTACAGTCCAGCAAAATGGTCACTGATCGACTTGAGGACATCGAGTACGCTTGGAGTGGTGTCATCGAACCCCGGAGTGTCAATCAGCATGACGGTCTGCCCATCGAGCGAGAAAGTTGACGACTTCAGTTCGGTGGTACAGCGTCCGGTCGTGTTGCCGACAGGCAGATTCGATCCGCTAGCTAGATTAATAAACTAAGTAATGAAAGAATGCTCATTCAACTATCGCGTGTTTCGAAAGAGACTACGTACGGTTGATTTCCCGCTTCCACTGACTCCTATGACGCTGGGTATAACTTCAGGATACCGTCAGCCAAGCAACTAGAGACGAACGTACACGATCACGGCGATCTGGTTGCGCGTGGTCATTCGTTTCTGAAGCCTAACCTGGAAAGCTCGAGGATGGTGCCGCTGGGATGTCTGAGCGAGGTCCTGAGGGGGTTGAAGAGACCTTATATCACCGTGATTCGTATGCGGGACCGCCGTCTTGACCTTTTGACCAATCGGAAGTTAGGAGAGGGCACGCGGAGTCCGTGCTGTTTTGAGTACTGAAAATGAATCTGTCATAGCCTCAGACTCTCGTATGAAGAGCGGTAGTTTCTGCCCTCTTGCTGCCGGTTTGCGGTAGCGTAGCGGTAACGAAGGCCACAATGATGCTTGGACACCACTGCTTTTCGGAGACAGTACATAGGTACATGCAACTGTGGCGAAAATGGAGTGAAAAGGATGACAGAGGATCAGAAAGTGGAAAGAGAGTCACTACACCGGGTGGTGAAGGTAATTCATCACATACAGCGTGTGGACCACACCTAGGCTGGTCATGTATATTGTCCCTTCGGAATCAGTTAATAATGAAGTTCGGCCAGTGAACAAATAAATCTGGGAAATTTGGGGCACATGTCAGTTCATGACTCGCCCCTGGTACTCACTGCATGACGCATCAAGTCTTGAATCGTTGTTGGTTTATTTAATTCATCTTTTTCAAGGGGGTGTTGTAGCATGAATGGCGAAAAGCCTGGACAACTTCGGTCGGAGACCTGATCCTGATGGAACAGAAGGAGCCTAGTCCCAAACCACACAAACATGTCGGACGTCGAGAGCTCTCAGCTTAGCCCCCTCCGACCCCGCGAAACCGTGTAGTGTGATGGGAGTAGTGGTCGAACCGTAGTTGCACAACCTACGTGTACAAGTCTCTCTTCTTTCGCTTCCGTAATATCTCCTCAATTCGGCGCAACTCTATTTGATACTCATTCGCAAGCCTCGACGCCTTATCTTGAACCTCTTGTAGCTCTGCCTTTGCGGACTGGACTTCTTCCTCGAGTTCTTCTAGTGTTTCCTCATCCCCGTCCCGCTCAGCGTCTGCCAGCTCCTCCAACAGGGTGTCCAGCTTCCTTTGACGGTGAGCGACCAGTTCGGACATGAGCCCGCGTATCTGCTTGTACACAGACGTCTGCATGATATCCACACCTCCTCCCAACTCCCGTTGGATTCGAAGAACCACCGGAGTCTTATTGACGAGGCTCGCGATGATATCGAGTGCGGACTCGCGCGTGTTGTTGTGACGCATCATCCGGGCGCCTTTCTCAAGGACCGGTTTGAAGAAGATGTCCTTCGTCGCGAGTTCCCGGTCTCTGGCGTTGCCGACTTCGGGGGTGACTGTGTCCCACATTCCGGTGATAAGCAGGACGTTGGGGTAAGTTTCTTCGCCGCAGAGCTCTTGGAACATCCGGAAACTTTGTCGAGCCGAGCCAGATACCTTCACGTCGGATATTCTTTGCATATATATGACTCCGCTGAAGCGTATTCCTGCCCTGTAGCTGTGAAAACGGTAGCGTCAACAGCCAGATCGTAAAGGGGCAGCCAAATGCTCACCTAGTGACGAAAGATGCAGCTATGATCTTCCATATGTCGCTGTCCGTCAGGGTGGTGTCACCAAAGCCGGGCGTATCGATCAAAACCACCTCTTTTTCGCCAACGTTTAACCGATTCGATGCTTGTACTTCCGATGTACAACTCTCCAACCCCCGCCCAACGCCGAGCGATGATCCCGACGCCAAGTTGACGAACTGTAAAGCACCATCGTGAGCGGCTCTGTCAGTCGAATCGACGAGGTGACGAACCGTCGATTTTCCACTCCCGGTAGGACCCATAACCCTGATGTGGCCATGAGAATCGTAGAACAAGGGTAAGGGAAGGCTACATACGCGATGTAGATGGGTTTTGGACCATCAATCTGAGCAACAGATGGCCTGAATGTACCCGCACACGGTGCCGACTCCTCATCACCATCCGTCAACCTTAAACTCCCCTGTCTTCGCGCGCTTGTGAAAGCAGAAAGGCAACGGGAAACAGCTGAAAGAATTTGGCCCATAGTCAAACGATAGTATTCGTTGGACGCCGACAGAGAGCTCAGAGATGAAGGTTGAATGAGGGACCTGGAGCCGCCAACAAGGTGCGTGTTAACAGCGCCGTAGTACATCATGTCACTGGCTCACCTCGTGGAGAAGGCTTGACGTCTCGTAGCGTGGATTTAATGAATCTGACCCTTTGAAATTCAGGAAGAGACTCATGGTTACCCAAGTACCCAATGATCCGCGCGAGAGTCCACGCGCAACCTCAACGCGGTCGCACTAGGAGGCACGTACGTTCTTGTCAGGCGTCCCAAAACGATACTGAGTGGGAAATACGGAGCTGACGCCGTCTGTACTTGATTTCAAACACTATCAGAGCCGAGTCGTGGAGCACAAACGACTCGGCAACAAGGGAACATAATTTGGCCTGAAAAGTCCAAGATTCTTCCTCTGGAGACGGCGCGATGTACACACTAATGGGTGACCTTTCTCGGGTTTGTACTGTTAACCTGCCGACGAGGCCATCTCGGAAATTGCCCTGAAGGCGCTTATCTTCGTGTGCCTGCAGCGCGGGAAGTCAAACCGGCCAGGAGGGGTATTCACTTCCATTCCATGAGCTATGAACGAGGTCATGCACTGAACGGCAGGTCGTTCCAAACGCCGATCAGAATGCAGCATGCACTCCAGCCCCATCGAAAATGTGCACGTCGGGCAGGGCGTCATGGCGACCGCCCAAAGTCGGCGCGTCCTAACATTTGCAAAAGAGTGTTCCGCACGATCGCAACAAGAGGGTCGTACAACGAGTTGACGTTGGCCAGACCAGACCACGCCAACCACAGGTATCGAGGCCTGACGGAGGGCGTTGCCATCCAGCAGGCAAATATCGGGATCTCGACACCGTGCAGAAACCTCGTGGACAGCCTCAAGGCCGATCAGGGCGCGCAAGAAAGATGGAAACAATGCCCCACCCACCTGCCACTATGTACACATCCCACAGAATGATGTATAGCACGTCCGCAACGACCACTGGTGATAAAAGAATTGTTCAAACTCGTTGCTCACGTTTAAGCCATAGCCACTCGCAAATCCTTGCGAGACAGGCCACATCACCCTTGACGGTTTCCACCCAACCTGAAACTTGTATCGCGAAGTTAATGGCTTCTGGAGTGGACAACATGAGAGTTGCGTGCGTCGACTCTTGCTCTTCGATGGTGCCTCCCTCTGAGTCTCCGTTCGTAGCGTTATGGGAGCGACCGGAAGCGGAAAATCGACCGTAGGTAATCCTCGCCCAGCGAAGACAGATAGGAAATGCAGACAACCGTTCGTCAGTTTATTAATCTTGCAAGCGGGTCGAACTTGGCCGTCAGCGATTCGCTTGAGAGTTGCACCTTCGACGTGGACACATCCACGTTCTTCCTCGACGGGCGAACCGTCACCTTGATCGATACGCCTGGATTTGACGACACCACACGGAGCGACACCGATGTCCTCAAGTCGATAACAGACTATCTCTCTAGCTCGTAAGCAAATGCATGTACCCTGTGTCATGGAGACAATAGTCGTTACCTTGTAACCTGCAGATATAGCCAGGGTGCCAAGCTCGCTGGCTTGATCTACATGCATCGCATCACCGACAACAAGATGGGCGGTCCGTCGAGAAGAAATTTTCACATCTTCCGCAACCTCTGTGGGGATGCCGGACTCCAGAGCGTCCTCCTCGTGACCAACATGTGGTCCAAGGTGGACCTTGACGATGGGGAGGCGAGAGAACGCGAGCTCGCGGGCAAGGAGAAATTCTTCAAGCCCGCGCTAGACAGGGGTGCTCGAATGCTTCGCCACGACGGTTCGCGCGGGTCTGCACACACGATCCTTCGCCACTTGGTCAGTCGGGAGCCTTCAGTGCTTCTCGTTCAGGACGAAATGGTGAACCAAGAGAAAGACCTAGCCCACACCACCGTGGGTGCAGATATTATACGCGGAATGAAGGAACAGGGCGAACGTCACGCGGAAGCATTGGAGGAGTTGTGTCTAGGAATAGAGGCCGCGATAATCGCAGAAGATGAGGAGACCAGGCAGGTACTCCAGGAAGAAGCCGGGAAGGCACGAGAGAAGATAGAGCGGATCCGGGGCAACCTTGAGCAGATGGTCCAGAATTTTGCAATGGAAAATTTGCGACTGGAGAATGAGAACAGGCGGTGTAAGAAGGATTTCAGGAGGCAGAAGGCGGATGCCGAACACAAAGCACAGTTGCTCGAACAAGAACGCAAAGCTCGTGAACTCGCGGAGGCCGGGAGAAAGCAAGCTGAAACCCAGTTAGCTGCAGAACGGGAGTCACAGGAACGCGAAAAGAGGGAGCACAAGAGGCAGGAGCAAGAGACAAAAGAGCGTGAGAGGCAAGAGCGCGAAAGATTGGAGAAGCAGAATACCTCTGGATCTAGCTGTGTCCTGCAATAAACGTGAACCAGCTTTATATTTCTCCTTCCCTTCTGCGTACCAGTGTTACGGATTGTCTCTGTTATTCGTTGGATCCCTTTTCTGTCCGTAAGAATTTGACAACTGGCCGTCAGATATGGCGTGGTTCGTTGGGCAGGAAAACAAAAGGAAAATGCATCTCGGACTTGTTTACTTCTTGGTGATGGTCTGCTCAGACAGGATGTGAATCAAGCCACGAGTGTTGCTGTCAATCAAAATCATGGGTGGTGGGGGTGGAGAACAGTGCACTTTCAAATCGGGTAGAAAAATACATAGCATTGGGTACAACTTCTAAAGTGATAGCGCAGGTGTGAACGACCGCTCGTATATCCAAGAAACTCAGTTGTTGCGAGACAATCCTCAAGCGCAAAACGTCAAGTGACACGACCAGTGGAAGAAGATAACGATCTCAATCTCATGGTATCGATTCACTCTGTATCCACTCCTTCTTCTTCCTCTGCGAGGAGCCTTTCGACCTCCAACGCAGCCATACAGCCACTTCCTGCACTCGTGATCGCTTGTCTGTACCGTTTGTCCTGGACATCACCCGCTGCAAAGACACCCTTGACGCTCGTCTGCGTTGTGCCGGGTACGGTGATGATGTAGCCGTCTTCGTCCGTGTGCAGTTGATTACGGACGATTGCGGTAGCGGGTTCGTGTCCAATGGCGTAAAAGAGACCATGGACAGGAAGGTCTTTCTCTTCGCTTGTAAGCACGTTCCTGATGCGGAGGTTTTTGAGAAGATCGCCGTCTCCCTGGCACTCAGTAGCAACCGTATTCCAAAGAATGGTCTACGCATGACGGGACGCTCAGTGAGCCGCACCTGTCTAGATAGAGTATACGCACGATCTTGGGATTGTTCATCAGTCGTTTAGCCATGATTTTGGATGCGCGGAGCTCCCCTCTACGCACGAGGACATAGACATGAGACCCGTATCTTGTCAGGTCTGTAGTAATGAGACTAAGCCATTGCAAGAACAAAGCGTTTTCCACTTACATGTCGCCTCCTCGGCCGCAGAATCTCCACCTCCTATGACAGCCAGAGGCCTATTCCTGTCCAGCAGAGACGTGAGCGCCAAGTACAGTATGCCTCTCAAGCAACGCTAAGTTTACCTGAATATCGGAACGGCACCATCGCAGACGGCACAAGCACTAATTCCGCTCTGCCAGTACGTCTCCTCACCCTTGAGCGCGAGGCGCTTTGCGCTGGCACCTGTGGCGATGATGACAGCATCTGCTGTCTCGGGTTCCTCATCTTCTAGACCTTCACGCCAGTACCGGAACGGACGGACGGACAGGTCAATTTTGGACACCGTTTCTGTGATGACGCACGTTCCAAATCGTATTGACTGTTCGCGGAACTTATCCATTAGCTCAGGACCCATGATACCCGTAGGAAAACCGGGATAGTTTTCAACTGGAAGGAGATCAGGGATGGGAACAAGTGACATCAACGTAGATATAACTCCAACGCACTTTCGGTTGTCGTGGTGAGCTGACCACCAGCTGCGAAACCGTTTGCCATGAAACCTTCGAAGAGGACCGGACTCAGGTTGGCACGGGCGAGATAAACAGCGGCAGTATGACCGGCAGGACCAGAACCGATGATGACCTGAGGATAGGCGAATAAACGAAACTCATACAATGCAAGTAGGAGACGCACAACTCTAGAATGCAACTTGGTGCTCTTGGGCACGGCTCCGTTTGGAAGTGGAGCCATTAGGTTCACGCGTCGAAATTTAAAAGGGTCTTGCTTGGTGGAGAATACAGAGACTGCTGGAAACAAGGAAGCCTGCAAGGCTCTTGTAAAAGTATGGGCGCGTGAAAACAGGATGGCAGATCTATCAAGAGAGAAGATGACATGAATCACGTGACCAACGTGACAAAGACGTAGTCACGAGATCTTAGCCAGCCAATCACATGGTCCAAACGATTTGACTGCGAGGGTTCTCATCCAAACCTGGCAAGTCGCCGTTGACCTTCCAAAGGACCGCTTTCCAAAAGCCGCTGCCAAGATCAGCAAATCAGTCACCGTGAGTACCTTGACTGATCGCATGCATTCACCGAATTTCTGCTAGGCTCCTAGGTAATCCACGTATGTGGGGACTCGTCGGGGAGAAAACATAGATGTGGAAAAGCTGGGAAGAATTGCCAGCCTCACCGAATCATTACATCCTCCTGTCAGAGATAATTTTTCGTACCCTGACTCCTTGTAGCATCATCCAGCAGCGACTGGTAAACCTGCATTATTTCACCACGTCGTCAAACCTGTCCACAGTCTAGGACACCAGGGCCACATACGGATGGTCATGAAGATGTGGCACTCAGATCATGCGCGACTCGTGATACTTCTGCTGATGTCTTCGCCATACCTACCTCATTCGTGTTGCTGATACTTTGATGGAAATACCCATTTAATCCTTGTTCTTTCTGGTATGTACATGTTGTAATGCTCACTTCGCTCACTTTAGACATGTATCGCTTTTAGCTGGCATTAGCTACCTGACAAAATACCTGCTTCAGACTCGATCGGGGCTCCAGATAACAGGCTATGCAATGAGTACCAATGCCAGTTTGTACCGCAGGATGGTGATTTGAGTCAAGGGAACACACTTCTGGAGGTAATTGGTCCCTTTGGCCTCCGTGACATTTGGTGTCAAACTCTGTTGCATAGATTATTTGACAGCTTCGAAAGGATAGATATATGTACTGGATTACACATAATGGTGCTAGCACGTCTCTTTGCACTGGGTTCCTCGTCAGCGACCTTGTGGAGCTGTTTGAGCTCCCACTTTGTGAGTTCCTTGTCTGGCGGCTTGTGGATGGCTTCTTGTCGCCGATGAAACTTTGGGTGATCACGGTATGCACAGAATGCAGATATGTCACTAGTGACATGGCATCATCGCCTCGTCATACAACACGACTCTTATAGGTATCTTACTCATTACAACGTAATCAGATCTGAAAGCCATGTCAGCCTCGATCCAACGAGGCAGTGAGTTCCATTTTGTTTGCTTGACGCTTTCAGGACTGTTACCAGTGTCCTCGTGCTTCCTCCCCCTGCTAATACAACCTTGTCAGCACATGTGGTTTTTTGCTACGTTGATGGAGACGTACTCCAAAACTTGTGGGCGGTGTCCTCGACATCCTTCGCAGATGACATCACAGCGCTGGATGGATGAAATGCGTGAGCGAAAATATCTGCTCTTGCCAAGCGCGTACCGTAGAATACCATGTTGATATGGGGACTCGGATGCGCGAGTACGTGAAAGCTTGGGGAAGATCTAGCTCAAGCTTTTTCGATGTTTGTCAGCACTCCCTCCGGGTCCGAGAAAAAATTCGGCACACCTCAAGGGTGCTGCTCTTCACCGGCAAGCTGGTAGACGGGAGCTGGACGAGGTCAGTGTCAGTCCCAAAGTCATGATCGCACAGACAATGCAGGAGGCGTCATATCAATCATATATCTACGATTAGAGAGCTCTGTCCAATGCAGGCCGGAGATCCGATGTAGCATCCAGCCTTCAGTAATTTGGTACATTTGTTTTCAGTCTAAGCCCAACCCTAACCCCAAGATGGGCGTAAGCGACCCAATCTGACGCAACCTGGACACCGCGCTGGAAGTTCCCACCAAACGACGTCGGAGCGTCCCCTTAGATCCTGGTAGCAGCGTCTCCAAGTGCGGCAGATAACCATGGAGTACGACAGGAAATCCGCTGTCTCTTCTTTCTACGGCGCGCGTAGGTCAATAGACGCCCTCAACGACACCCCCGCGCCAGCCAGTCCGGGTAACAACCTCCCGCGGGGAGCGGCTCGGCCGCGTGCAGAGTCTCAGTCCTCCTTCTATGCTGACCATCAATCCCGGACGTCCCAAGATCTGCTCAACACCCAGTCTGCAGGGTACAACGCCTCCTCCTTTTTCGCCGCAGGCAGACAAGAGCCACTGAAAGGCGGTCGTGATGAGGAAGAAGAGGCGGGGCATCCGGGGACCTGGGACGTTTTTGCGGACTTCAACAACACAGGTCCAAGGTATAGCACTACGTTTGGTATTGGGAAACACCAGGAACCTGCGTAAGTGGTCGGTTCTTTGCTTCATACGAGTTCATCGTTCATGGTGTGAACTCGGAAAAAAACAGATACCAGCAACTTCCATCCACAACCCCTATCGTTGCGAGCAAGGTGGAACGCACTGATGCTGATGGCACACTTGCAACGGTTGAACTCGTCACGGTCCCCGCCCTCGGGCCTGAGTGGGATCGCAGAGAGATGAAGAAGATGACCAAAGCAGGGAGGAGAGAAGTCAAGAACGACGAACGCCGTGCAAAGTGGAGGGCCTGGAATCGAGGCGAGATAGGCCTTTGTGGCACCAAATGGTTCACCAAAAAGTTCTTGGTGTTCTTCGTTTTTGCATGGTGTGCCATGTCAGTGCCCCTTTCTACTTCTTTTCAGGTTTGATCCTTACGCTGTAGCCGCACGGTATCACACCAACAGCGTCGCCATCATACTTGCTATCACTATCCCTCGTGTTCCAGGGGTCTCACCTTACAGTACTGCGCCATTGGTTGCTGCCACGGGGAGCTTCAATTCATCAGTGCCGACGGAATTTTCACGCTCCCCAGCCAACTTTTCCTTCCCGGCCTTTGCCCAGATTCAAGTCGACACGACTAGCAATATCATCCCTCTTACATTCAACCACATCAATGCTCAGGTATGGTATCCCTTAAGTAGTTTTCAAATTGGGACGGGGTACTTTGGAAAGGCGACGCTCCCCGCGCATTCGTTCCCAGTGATCCAAATCCCGCTCAACTTTTCGTATATCGCACCAAATGACACAGATCCTACTTGGGTGGCCTGGTATAATGCATGCAAAAATCCAGCGACATACACGAACGGGGTTAGGCCTGGTAAATATGGCCCTTCTCTTCTTTCACGCGGAGCCCAACATGTACTGATATCGGATTATGTGCGTTGTTTAGGTGTGAGCCTCGAAGTCATTTTGACGATGGACATACGAGGTTTGCTTTCGACGAGTACAGCGTCTCTGCAGGTAAATTCAGCGGCGTGTCCCATCGAGTTATCCCTAAACAGTGCCTGAAAATCGTCCCCTTGGACCATCGCGCATACATATACCTCCCACTCCCTGAATGCTTATCTTTGGCTCTCTGTTATGCTAACCCTGGACCCGGGCTCTGTGGACAAAATATCCCTGAACTCTGGGGTTCTTATTATCATTGTTACCTGGCCTCGTGTAGCACGTTTCTTCGCACGGACCCACTGCGTATCACGCTTTGACATTTTTCTCCCTTACCTTTGGTTCTCGGCACACCTTCATTTACGATCGAGTTGCTGTTTGTCCACACTCTTTTGGCCCATGCATATTACTAACATTATATTCCTCGAAAATTCTCTCCCCTGTAAAGAATACGTCGTGATGAACTGTATGCCGAGTAGTTCACGAGTGATTTGAGGGAACGCTGACAGGTAGTGAACGCAGTATCCGCGGACGGTGTTCTGTTTTCGACGGGCGGTGGACGTCCATCTCTAGGTGTAAACAGCGCAGGGCGATCGTTCCCGGGGGTAGCTTAGGAGGAAGATCCGCTCCAGTTCGTGTGCCTCTGATCCGAAGACCCTCTTCGATGCTGTGCTGCCTTACTGCCGGGCGTAACGCGTAGTAAAAATAACGTGATTTGGGGAAAAACTTGGATGTACGTCCACCGATCCCGCGCAAGCGACTATATACACTACGTTCCGTAGCGCCTGTGGCACGGCGTCTAGATAATCAAACAGATCGACCGTTGTCCGACACCAAATAGTGCTCGTGCGCTCTCTTTAAAAAGCGACTTGGATCGTCCTGCACGCCCCGTGGGTATCGACTACGCGAAATCAGTATCAAATGATAACTAAGAAAGAGAGCGCCTCGCTGTTCGCGCCGAAGGGTATGGATAAAAGAACGGAAGTATGTCTTCGCTACCGTCGTGCGTCACGTCGCCACGGTCATAGATACGGGTCCAGAGTTTGACCGTTGCGCTCCGACTACGGCCCTCGGAGGAGCCTGTGGATGCTGCAACGAGTGTCGCGGAGCCTCGGAATATGGGGGAGGGCTTGGTTCGTAGGGTGGGGGGCAGTTGGGGCCATCGTCGGACTGAGGTCCACGATCAGTGACTGTGGGCGCCATGACAATTGCCGGCTCGACATGTTGAACTGGAGGGCGTAAACAGGGGCGAGATCTGGTCGTATTGTGAGTGCGGTTTTGAGGGTCACGACCTGCGGTTCGAAAGAAAATGGTCAACCATCGTCAGATATGGACACTCGGCAGAGAGTATCATACGGATATGTGTCCATGATCGTGGTCGCGGTCGTGACCGGGACGAGGTCGAAGGGCCACGTTGACGTCGCATCAAGCAAGAGATTCGGAATATGAACGAGCCAGTGAGAATGACGAAGCCCACTGGAAGGTGTCGGCATCGGGATACTACTCCAGAGACAATAATGCAGAAAAATGGAGAGACACGCACACAGGCAGAGGACGATACCGAAGATAGTGTAGGGCTGAATGGCCCCGTTTAACGATCCGACAGCTGCCGGAGGATGTATCGGCGGGTGCAGTGTTGAATTTAATATGAGGATGAAACATGCATTGGAAGACGTAGTGACGAGACAGGATTCATTAAGAGGGGTGGGTGACACGGCTGGCATCACATGGAAGTTGGGGCTGCGGGGGCGACCGCACCGACCGAGAGACCCTTTATACCGTGGCGGATGTTATGATGTAATGCATACGAGTGTTGCCGCCGGCCCCAACATGCAGCCTCTACCTCGGCGAAAGGGCCGGATTACGCTTCCAAGACCTGAGAAGTTTGGATTTGGTGCTAACTTCGTTCGTGGGATTGAACACGAGTACACACCCTGTTAGATTTGCCTTTTTTTTTCTTGTGGACGCGGAACGGCGCGCTGTCTGTGAACCCGTTACAACTCTGTTACATGGATATAAAAGTGAGTCGGATGGTGGCGGTGTCGCGGTGAGGGCGGTGTGTAGAGGCTGTGGAGTGTAGGATCTCTAGTACTTACGTACATCATCGCCGCGAGGTCAGAAAT
Organism: Tylopilus aff. balloui; assembly: GCA_038089055.1. NCBI lineage: Eukaryota > Fungi > Basidiomycota > Agaricomycetes > Boletales > Boletaceae > Tylopilus > Tylopilus aff. balloui. The sequence continues at coordinate 23,050 of JBBPKC010000141.1, forward strand.
AAGGGCCAGATCCGTGACACTGAAGCAGCTTCTACGTTTCATGCTTTATGGCACTATGGCATTAGACTGCCAGTGAGACTTCGGTACTCCGCAGGGTTCAAACCGTCTTTGTGGTACATATAGTCATGACTCACACTGCCCCTTGGGAATTCTCGGTCGAAGGCGGTGTTCCACGAATTGAATGCTCGCACTGCAGATGACGCGCGCAATCCTCTCTCTCAGCGGGGGAAGGATAAACTTTAACTTAGCTCGAGAAATTTATATACTGTGCCCCCCCCCCTCCCCGCATAAGGTAATTCAGGCATTTGGGGTGCATTATGCATCACGAACAAGGTTCACAGTGTTCTGTATCTTCGAGAGAGTGCCGAGCGATGACCAATTCAAGCTCGAATAAGAGGTAAAGCTTAAGAGATTAAACGTTCAACCGGCGGATAGAGGGATACATGCATGCGAGGGCTGCCCCGATCTGGCTTTGGATATCTGGTTCTTGTCGGGCGCTCGCTCGAGTGAAACTTTTCATACACTGTGGCTGTACATGGTCACGTGTTCTTGTCGACCGTTTAGGCGCTGTTGTAGCCTCTGGACATTTCACTAGCTATGCAGGCGATACGGCGTACAAACAACTTGACAGGTTCTTGATTCGACCTCATGTTTATTTCAACCCCAAGATCTGCTGACAACTGTACATACATCACCTGGCCCGTGATGGAGTATCCAATGCTCCCAGGCGTATTCACCACGGAGCACACCCCCCACCAATAATCTTACCACAAACACGAGCACATTCATAGGTCGCTCCCCCAACTTTGCGATCTGGGGGATCAATGACCGGGATTCCGAATTGACCTGGTGAATGCTGTGACCACGGGCGCGTCCGTGTGCTGGATTGGGCGTCTGCGGCGGATTTGGACTCGCGCTGGACATCCCTCGCTAAGCAGTGTCCACGACCCTTTACAGATGAAATTCAGTGCGTACCCGTGCCAATGGGGGTGTCGTAAGCCGAGCCACCAGACCCTCGTCGCGAAAACCTGAGCCCGACGACAACGAGCAGAACTGGAAAGGGTAGGAAGAACCATTCTGCCAGCAGAGGAGCCCGCTCCACTCACCGATCCCGAGAGCGATAGCGACGATGGGAACGTGGCGCCCACCAAAGTACGAGATGCAACGGTAAGCAAATGAAGTCATCGCACGAAGGAAGAGGTGTGACTGATACCTAGATGGTTGACGAATGCAAACAAGACTGGGGGTGTTGGGTCCACTGTTGTGCTTTTAAAGAGCCACGGCATCAGCCATGAACAGGGAGTCCTCCGTCCCCGGTAGAACGGCTATGTACATCCGAGGATATGAGGAAGTGCGGGCCCTTCCTTATTCGAGGGTCACTGTACGGTAGGAAATAAACCTTAATCGGGGCCTTGGGAAGCTTGTCGCTGCAAGCTTGTGATAGTACAGCAGGTATTGTAAAGCCCACCGGTGATGAGCTCGTTTTCGATCCGAACCTGTATTGTATCAGACGCAGCTGTGTGGTGCCATTGGCTGTGAACCCCGTCTCGCACGGGGGCTCTGCTCATGGATTTGCGGGCTCAATGCGGCCAGACAGGGTGTGCCAAATGGCTTCCGTTCACTCCAGTTGTATGCTCAAATACGGCTGACGTCGAAACATAGCCTTGGTAGTATGGCAGGCCGCATGCTGTTGGGTCATGCCGACATCCTTGGAATTGGGTGTGCAACAACGAGTTCCTGAGTAGCCAGTCGATCCTGTTCAGTGACGAGAAGATGAACTGTGGAATCCACAGTATTAGCTCGTGCACCGTGTGCCGTAAGGTAAACAAAACCGGTGTGTAGTGCGGATGCGCCATTCCACGGAACGACGACGCTGGTCTGAATCGATAGTGGGATTGGTAACTTCTTTCCCGTTTAATCGCGCGTTCATAAAGAGCCTCCCCGGGCCCAAACCCCTGGGACTGGATATGATCAGTGCAGATCAAACACAATGCGCATGCCGCCCCCTGAGTGTCGTTTGCTGGAACGACGGTAATCCGAAAACGAACGTTTCAGGGTTTTGTTATACTCACTGGATGTAATCGTGCATGGAACGGCATTTGAGCTGGATCCGGGCCCCTGCGAAGCCCGTCTGGGAGGCGGCAGGAGGACCTCAGGCTGGGAAAGGACTCGATGACAGAAATCGAACAATTGCGCGTTTCGGGCCCTTTCGGCTGAGCTGTCATGTTACCATGTCCCTGGTGACGGGCGCAAAGTATCGTTTCGACACAGCAAGTGCGTCTCGTTTCAGCCCCGGCAACTAAGAAAAAGTATCCGTGCCCAAGACGCAGAGCTTCCTTTCAGAGAAGTCGTGCGAGAAAATCGCGTGTTTAACATTTTTCCGTTTTTTTTTTTCTTTACAGCACCCGAGAACGGCTACATGATGGGACGGATACGTTTCCCTAACCCAGCGGACACACCGCCTTCGATGCTCTCGATGAACACGCCAGAGTACGTCAGCGCCTCCCTATCGCCTTCCTGGATTCCATGGTGCACGACATCTGCCTGTTCGGAAGGCGGTTCGGATGGATCCACAAGCGGTAGCTAGCACATTTCGCACGACCACAGTCATACCGCGCGCTGTTAGTGAGGGGCGCAAGAAAAATAACTCCCTCACGCAACGATCAGACCCACCTTGAGGACTCCAAAGTGATAATCCCCCTGACCCGCTGCACCTGCAGGCGTGCTCAAATTATCCTCGACCCCAGTCACTGCCTCGAGTGGCGCTGCGTTCGTGGAGTAAAACACACCGAGCGTGAGGTGGGCCCAGTCGACCTGAATGGCGAAGTTGTGCCAATCGCCCGAGGTGAAGGGGGTTTCGAACAGGAGACCGAGGGCGTGATTTCTCACTTTGAGGCAGTGCGAGTCGGAGGCGGGTAAAGGCCCAGTAGGATTCGTAAAGGGTGATCCTACAACAAATGGATGGGAGAAAAAAAAGGCGGGATTTGCGTGGTGAGTCCTCGTGACGTCGACGAAAAGCGTTCCGTTTACCAAGCTGAATCTCAAACACATGGCTCCCGTCGTTGGGCTCGATCCATACGACCTGATATTCGTGACTTGTGTTCAGGGGACGCTGGTCGTCCGCACGAATGGACACGTGGAAGACGGTAGTGTGTACGTCGGAGATACCATCAAGAACGGTATGATTTTTGTATTTCTGAGCGATGAGTTCGGTGCGGCGGAATCCATACTGTGGCTTGGGTGGGTCTCCACCGGGGACAAAAACGGAGGTGTTGTCAATAGCGATCGTCATTGGTTGTTCAGTGGGATGAGAGAGACTCGGAAGCCGTAATAATGGATCGGGGTGAGCGTTCCAAAGTGGAGTGGGGTCCAGAGCGTGCCCAAGGAGTGTAGTATACTGACAGAGTCACCGGGGTTCAACGAGGACCCTTGAAAGCTCGCATCATCCAAGCTAACTTACATACGTCGCGTTCTCAGTACTTCCCTTGACGACCCTTGTAGAGTGACATATGGCTGGCGAGAGATTGTGAGAGTATGAACTTACGATAAGTACGGGTCGACAGAGTTATTGAGATCGTCACCCGTATAGTTGTAGGGTGCACGACCGTCGTATATGATCGGAGTCGCTACGGCCACACTGACGACCAGGCTCAGCATTGATAGCGTGCTGACAGTTAGAGCCTGAATGCAAAAAGACTATTCCCGATGAGCTCAAGCTGTGTTGAAAATTGTACTCACAGTCCTTAGTATTATGCAGAACGAGGGAAACGTCGACATGATCACCATAGTAAAAGACGTGATTTCCGAGATTCCCCGAAGTAAACGGGTGTGACAGGATAATGGGGAGCGAGGTTCGGCTGCATCAAGATAATTTAGTGGACTCCTTGTTGTGTCAACTCAACACCCCACCCAACCCCAAGGACCAACTCAGTGGTTGCCACGTGCAGGTGTTATCAGGTTTTCAGATGGACGCTACGCCCACAGAATCACTGGCAGTGCAAAATAGACCTTTTACGACGTGCAATCCCAGCGTAGGGCGGTGTTAAAGCATGGGTGCAGAGTGATATCCTCCAAGGCTCTCACTTGTCCTGGGTACTAACACACACAAGTGCATGCTTTCACCAAATACGCTTTACCATTGTAAATCGAGTGAGATCCTCCAGCGGAATGTACTTTTTTCCACCCCCCTTAGCCCCCGCCTTGCTACTCCCCTGTCCTTCCCCTATTTCACTAACGCGCACGGCATCATCACACCAATTGTCAACCAGCTTCAGGAGTTGCTTATTGTATTCTCGTTCTTCTACGCCTTCTCCGATAGGGTCACGACCGAAATCGTTAACACGATCAGCCAGCGCACGAGCTTCCACCCCAGTTCTTCTGTTACTGGCATACGAAATAAGGCTCACACCCGAAAGAACCTTTAGCGCCAAGAAGCTGACATACGTAGAATCAACGTGAGACATCAGTCATAACGTCAACAGGTATATATCGACGTACCATATCCAGAACAGTACGCCCATTGCTATCCACTTTGCAACTGGACGGAGATCCGGTTGGTCTCGCCAGTGACAGGAGAACACGAGGTTGAAGGATTGGAGGCCGATGAGGAT
>JBBPKC010000141.1:27758-45801 GCA_038089055.1 Tylopilus aff. balloui
GGCCAACACAGCAAGCGGGACCGAAGCAAAACCAAGCCGCCGTGCAACCAGTGGTGATTGATCAACGTATGTATGCTGCACAGACCCACGTGAGTATCATTTAGGGGTGATAGTCGAGGCACAAACCTTGCGGGGACCATGTCGCCCAACGACACTTCCGCTTGTAAGGTCACGACATAACACATCAATATACCGCTCGTAGACGGTCGGTCGGATATGATTGAACTTCGTAATGAAGGCATGCTTTAGCCAGTCTACCATCATTTCTGACACAAGTACGGTCATGACAGGCTGAGCATTGCACTGTGAGACGGACAGTATTTTCTTGAGAACGGAACACGTACATATGAAATGGTCCAAAGAACATTATTGCCTCTGAACCATCCGAAGCTTTTGGGCATTACAAACCCACCCGTGAAATCGAACTCGGAGCCACTAAGCTCTATCAAGTTGCGAAACGCGACAACGACAAGCATCATAGACAATGTAAAACGCTCGACGATGTCCGCGCAGGTTATCTGAAAGAGATTATCTTTTTCAAACCTTTTGAATACGCAACCCTTGATTTCGACGAATTGATTGGATATGAGCAGACTAAGGAGGGCATGGTCATAGGAATTAACTGCGACATTCAAAGCAAGCAATTGGTACAGCATGACCAGGGTGTGTGTCGCTATCGGTGATATTTAATTATCAAACAATAATGATCGACGATTAACTCACCAACGTAGAGAGTCGCCAGTGTGAAGAAGATCAAGGGGCGAAGCGTGTGAGAAGAGAAAGGTATTTTGTGTGAGAGCACTTGCAGCGTGGACCGCGAGAACAGGCAGTCAAGTACGTCTTGTCCGATCGAGGCACAAAGTCTATCTGCGATCTACAAAGCCATGGGTTGCCGAACGGTGTTCAGTAAGGAAGTGGACAGCACTCACTTCCAGGGAGTTGAATATGACGTATAGTTTGATAGTATCCTGGCCGCGAATAGAGTGGTAGATCTTGCTAGCGTCTGCGAGAGGTACAAGAAGAGTTATTGAGACAATGACTAAAAGGGTGCGGAGGATATCGGCCTTCTGTGAAGGGGGGAGGTGTGATTTAGACCAAGTGATAACGTTGTATATGGAACGTGAAACTGCGATAACGAAGCGAATGGGCTGGATAGTGAATGTATAGAGGAAGGAATCCAAGCAAAGCAGGAAACCGAATCCAACGATCTGGCGTTCATTATGAGACGAGAGACATGCTCTCGGAATAGGTCATTGCCTACTTTCTCTATTGCAAAAGGGATACACAAGAAATTGCTGACGCGCTCCCACTTGAGTTCCTGATGCGAGTCAAAGTCGGTTGCGAGTAGCTCCTCGCGAAGATAATCCCATAACGAGAATAACGGCTGATGCGACTGTGGGTCCGAAGAAATGCCGCTTTCAGGTGGCGGAGGAGAACGGACCGGGGGAGAAGAGATAGGTGTGGGTGGAAGTGACGCGTATGTCAGTGGTTGTACTGGGGGGTCCTCGTGCTTGCATGTAGCGGACATGACCGTTGAGACTTGTTGAGTCCGGGTAGTGGGCCCATTGGAGGTCGACGAAAAACGGTGTTTGGAACGTCGAGGTGAGGTGGGCATTGTGATGAAATCGAGGGCTCAGTCGGAACGAGGTGACATCAAGCTTGGTGGTGTGGGAACGTGGCAGGGTTGTGACCCAGCTCATACAAATTGTATCTAACGCGCCAGGTGTGCCCGTCTAGGTCTCTGTTTGGAGCTGAACTCGATGCAAGCAGGCTAGACTGTCACGCTTAGCCGCTGCAGCAAAAGGCAGAAATACTGAAGGTTACCATTCAGCATCACGGACGGTATATGTAGTGGATACTACTCAATCCCTGTAGGTGGGATCTCCACACCGTTCTAGCGGAGTACACTTTGCCAGTAGGCTCCACTGTGAGATGACGACGCATATCTGACACGGTGGATCGCCTCGTACGGGACACCGTCGGAGGCCTGGGCCTGGCTGAACGAGAAACGCATACTGGAGTTGCAACGGATCACCTACAACGCGACTGCAAGGCAGGGCGACACGGCCAGCAATTATCCGATACAGATATCCTCAGTGAGAATATTGTAGTCCTCGAGATACTTGCCTGGCTGCTTATGTGGATGTCTGAGGCCTATTGAGATGGACTGAATATTTATCACATGGTACATTACATGGTCCATAAACTACCAGCAAGAAATGTGAGTGAATAATGTGGAGGGCTTCTTCCTGGCAGGTGGAAGAGGAAACAGAAAGCAGGTGATCAGAATTAAACAGACGAGACATCCTGGGTTTGTGAGTTATCACACTGGCCACCACAGATCGGGGGGGGGGGGGCGTGGACATTAGGCTAGACGCCTGGGATTGGTGATTCCTCCGTCAAGAATAATTTAATCTTGCGGGGAGCGCCAGACTTTCTGGATTCGGGCGTCCATGTTGTTGTCGTCTGGCATGAAGTCTCAAAGTGTCCTCCCAGAGATAGTCCCACATTCTTTGTTTTCAGACTCCTCGAGACATCATCCACCTGCAACGAGTGTGCATGTTTTTCCGACTGCTCTTCAGCTTTGTGGCAGCCTGGGTACCAGTGCCGAGCTGGTTCACCTTCGAGTGAGCACTTCCAAGTACTGGTACTCACCATAGTCCGTATCAGGAACTTGTGCTCCTGGTGGGCGCGATGGACTTCTTGCTTTGGTTCTTTCGATTCGCTCAGGGGTCGTCCGCCCTTGCCTGGGACGATTGACCGGCAATCGGGATGACACCGAGGCTATCCTTCCCTGTTTATGGCGGTTTTCCGCTGGACATTTGGTCGCAGCGACCTTGCCGCGTGGGGCTGCAAATGTGTCGTGTGATGCCAGCCTCGAGTCCGTCGTCGTCGTCGCTGCCTTAGTGCAGGTCTCCTGACACCACACTTTGAACCCCCGATAGATTACATGCTCGCGGAGCTCGACTCCCCTCTCCATAGAGACTCCGCTTCCTGCGCTTGACTCTTCCTAGCTCAATACACTGGAATGGTCTTATCACCACCGCCTACGCTGCGATACTGGAAGCAGAATCGCATACCCTCTAGCTTCTAGCCAAAGCATGTGCTCACTCGCTGGCAAAGGAACGCGATCCCACTGTGAAGGAGGCGGAGGAGATACCTATCACTGTCAAAGTCGCTGGACACCTTTTCTTCGAGTCTGAAGCTGAAGCTCAGTCTGGTCTTCGGCATGACTCCTAGTGCAGCCCTCGTCAAGTGGTTCATTTCGCCGCCTCAGAGCACTCGGGGCAGTCAGCACGATATCTACACAGACAACGATTCAGGTCTCCGAGACAACTTTGTCCGTTCATGCGCGTTCAACTAGATTTTCTTCTTGGCCTAATGACTACATCATTTCGCGGACATCGGACGTCGGTATCCGCTGTCCTCCTTACGCTCTCCCTGTCCTCCCTTCGACACGTTGGAGGACATGATTGGGCCTTGATGGAGTCCACTGAATACGACTATGGCGGTTCCCGGAAAGAGGTGACCATATTTTGTGCAAACGTTGATCTGCCTGCTCCTCACACTCAATCAGGTGTCGGCCCGTGACGACTACCGTTGCCGCTCACACCGTCAACGAATCGACCATGCGAGATGTTGACCTTATAGTCCTCGTTTCCTTCTCAAGTTGGCGGAAATCCTCGAGGGCGCGCTCACCAGATCCGAGCGGTTAGTAAGTTTGTGGCATAGCTTCCGCTCAGACATGGTGTCATGCAGTCACCAGATCCTGTGGGAATCTGATTTGCTGATCACTTCGTGAGACGCTTGCTCCGCTGTCTCACCCAGTGGAATGTCGTGTTTTATACCATACACAAGCTCTTGGTGTCGTGGTTCATATCGTCTGTCGCTCTGTGTTCAGGCACCTCATCCTTACATCTTTTCTCTATGGAAAACTTCTCGAGTTCCCTCTGAATGGTATTAATCTGGAACACTCTCTTACCTTGGACGTTCCTGCTAAGCGGACCCAAGGCCAGGTGTATATCAAGGCTAGCCATTCACCATTTCATCTATCGTGGACGACAACCTGGTCTTTAATGCAGAGACCTGAGCATTCTATGAATCTCCTGGCTTCGCATCAGCACTGGTAAGCTAATCGTTACCTACTCGTCTTTCGAGCGCCGGCTTATCGTGAACTAGGTGAAGAAACTTGACGGGTACTTGCGGAATCAAATCCCTGACGCTATTGGCTTTTCGAAAACAGACCTTGTCGTTACAGTTACCTACCACGGTAATACCAATTCCCACTCATCTTCGACTCTCGTTCAAGCTTTCACTACTCCTGCCGGTCCGCATCTGCTCCATAATAGCACTGGCATTTTTACCCTCGCTCATGAAGGAGTGGTGCCCGGCGTTGACGCTCTCAGCTTTGACGAACTCATACGAATTTCTGTTGTAGACGACGCTACAAGCATTCGACTTCTAAATAGTTTCCACCGGAGCGAAACCCTGAGTGCACTGCCCGGGCATATATTCCTTTTGACACGTCGAAATCTTCTGACAACGGGCATGCGTCGAGGGGTATATTCCTATTTTTGGTGCCACGCAAAGAATACAGTTATGTCGTACGATTCACGATTTACGTCAGTCAAAATATGTGCTGAGCGTTACTGGCCGGGTTTCAAGCATTCAGTGGACGCGGAATGATATGCTAGGACATTGGATTAGAGTTGTAAAGTTCAAAAGTTTGAGTGCGATCCATGATCCATGATCCATGATGTTTCACTGGCGTGATCGCTCGCAATACACGGACGAGATTCTCCGAGTCTAAACCCGGGTGAGGTGATGTCATGTAAGAAGGTCAATTCTGAGATGGGTTGCTCACGTACTTGTTCCTCTCCAACCTACAATTTCGATGATAGGTTCTGGTGAGAGTACCGATGGGTCTGTACTGCGAGATGACTCGAGCCAAGGAGGCATACCTTTGGTAGGTAGATGGTCCCCTTGACCTCCACGACGTTCACTGCCAAGCTCCGTTGCATAAACGTCAACAGATTTTTTCAACCGTTTTGGATGGATAGACGTACGCGCTGGATCACGCGTGGCGGCGCCGGCGTGCTCGTTTGCTCCAGGTTCCTTGTCATTCCCCCTTGAGAGCCGTTTGAGTTCTCGTTTCGCGAGCTCGACGTCTGAAATCTTTTGGACGGCTTCTAGGGGGAAGCTTGTCGCCGGCGAACTGTTGAATTCAACGTAGGTCTTGGAAACCGACGTTCAGGAGTAACATGACAGTGCGACACTTACGGGTATCCTAGCATTAGTTTGAAACCAGCCTTGATTCTCTTCGACTAATACAGGCTGGTCACAAGCGTTGTTTGCCGCGTCGATGGGGACGTACTCCAATGCTTACCCCAAGTGGTGGAGTATATCTCCGTCGACGCGGAGAGCGATGCCCTCCTGCTCGAAAGGACAACCTCGCTCTAACCCCTGCGCTTCCGTATGTGAAGAGTGCAGCCAGGTTGGCTGCTTGGGAGGACATGAGCGAACAGTGGCCTTTTCGCTGTAGAATGATATCAGGACGAGTGCTTGATGAAACGTGTGACCAGAAGCGTCTGCCCATGTCCACGTGCTGCAGTGCGACTCCTAGCTCGTGTCCGACAGTCATGTCGCCCCTCCGCAAAGCACCTAAAACCGAGCGCAATCTACACATCCCTTGCCGCCCCGTGCCAAACCCCACAGAACGAGAATGCTCAGGGTCCAGCGCGTGCGCAGTTGCGGCCCGCCCCACGACCTATACTGACCGCGTATCACAGCACTAGAGCAAAGACGACCAAGCGGCTGTTTTCCTGCTCACAACTTTGCAGACACAACCGACCCCAAAAGACGCCCGTCGCGCCCATCCACCGTGTTCTCCTCGTCTCCGAAATCTTCTCGCTCATCCTCGACTATATACGCCGCTTCGACGACTGGAACGAGAGCGAACACAAATGGGATCGTACCGCAGGGAAGAGGACGCTCGCATCCCTCGCTCGAACTTGTCGCACTTTAAGCGCACCCGCGCTGGATGCACTCTGGATGCGTCTAGACAGTCTCGATCCACTCATCAAGGTCTTACCACGTCGCATGTGGGCCAAGAAACGCTATCCATTTGTGGTGCGTCCCCCCTGTCCGGCTTAGTATGCTCACCACATGCTCGTTCCCCACAGGTACAGATGTTCATGGGCGAAAAACAATGGGCAACGTTCCGCAAGTACGCGGTGCGCGTCCAGTTCGTTCGTGGCCCGTGTTGGCGTATCCCTGCCGCGGTTCAGCACAACGTAATCGATGCCCTTGTGCGGTATCCCAAAGCTTCGTTGCCTTTGCTTCCCAACCTCACCGAACTCGTTTGGAGCGAACTCAAGATGTCCAACTTGATCGATCCCAGCGTGTCACTCATTAAATATTTTGCCGGTCCCGGTGTGACTACCGTATCGCTCTTTCTCATTTGCTGGCCCAACCATGTCTCCTCCGAACTCGCCGTCCTCGCGAATCTCCCTAACCTCTGTCCAAACGTCACCTCCTTCACCGCATCGTTTCCCCGTTCCTCCTATAGCGATCACTCCCGAGAAATTGGCGAAATCGTTCGAGAATGGCCACAACTCCGCATCTTGCGCGGCTGTGCCCTCTCCCAGTCAGTCATGGACATGCTTACCTCCAGACAGACACTCGACACCCTCACCATCGAACTCAACAACTCGAACACCGCGGCGTACGTCGGTTGTCTCCCATCGCACGTCCTTACGTTGTCGCTCGGAGGTAATAGTGCCGCGCTCTGTCTGCGCTACCTGGAGACCGTCCAAGGCAGCCCCACGAGTTTCCATCTACGGATTGGCGCGGACGATTCGACAACGGTGGACATGGAGGCATTGCTAGGCGTCCTGCCGGCGCGGCTAGACAGGACTCGGTTGCGCACCCTCACGATCGAGTTGACGTCCTCATACTGGAGTACACCCTCGACGGAGAGCTTTTCACTGTCGCCTTCCCTCCTCTCGTCGCTCGCTTCCTTTCCCTCGCTGAGAGAGCTAGACGTGAGCACGTATTGTGCGGCTGAGGTGGACGACAAGGCGTACGAGACGTGGATAGCGAGTTTGACGGGGCTGACGAGTCTCAAGGTGGGGGTGGTAGACGTGTCCAAGGCGCGGCCGGTCGCGAGCATGGGTGCGGTGTTGGCGGTGTTGAGGGCATGTCCGCAGTTGGAGACGCTGTGGATCGTGTTCGACGGGTCTTTACGGATGCCATCGGGGGTCGGGGTGGACGATAAGGGGAAGCGACGGGGGATGCTGGGTGAGGTGGGGGAAGAACACGAGCGCGGATGGGGTGTGACGAATTATCGTATTACGGACATCCGGGTTGGACATTCGCCCATCCGAGGGGACGAGGAGGGGTTGGAAGCACTCGCAAGGTGTTTTAGGACAGTGATGCCGCGTCTGGAAAAGATTTGGGCGGAGAAATACCCGCCCGAGGTGGGTGAACGGTGGGAGAAGGTACAGGGGATGTTAGTGAGGAGGTGAAGGATTGCGAATATGCGTTTCTAGTTTTTCTCCCTTTCACATTCGTGGGTGACATGGTGTTTTCGTCTATGGCACTAATTTACGCGGGCATATCCTTGTGCAGCCACTGCTCTACTTGGCTTGCCCCTGGCTCTTGCTAAGCTCGCTTGTTCGAATGGATTGCCGTAAATGGAAACTCACGGCTGCGTTGTCCAAAATCTGTACATTGCGGCTGAGTAGCTCTGGGAGAAAGGACGATGATGGTAGAAACTAGCAGATACTTGGAGAAGGAGTGGAATTACGGATGGGCGAAAAGCACAGGGCTCTCCTGGCCCGAAGCTGGACTCGGCCCTGGGCATGCTCGAGCTGTGGGCGGTCTGGGGTTGGGCAGCGAAACAGCGGAGCCCGGCACTGGGCGGGAGCGAGTGACGCAGCGCCGGACGACAACGCGCTGTGGGCGCTTGCTCGTACGCTGCTCGTGAGAGGGCGTGGTGCGCGGGTGCGCGAATGAGTGAGTCAAGAACTACGACTACTGACAGACGGTAACGACTCTCCGGTGTGCAAAGGGCGAGCCACTCTAGCAGCTTCTCACGCACAGACTAACTCCTACGCGCGCCTCGTACCTCGACCGAGCGTAGGTCACCAATATCGGATCTTGCCACCCCTACGACAAATTCCAGTAAAATGCCTTCTGTGAATTCGCAGGCACGATCGTCGCCCTCTGCTGGACAGACACTCAGAGAGCCAAGCGTGACTCCTAATAATCAGGTAGAGGTACGTGATCAAGCTCCACGACAAACAGGATTTGGAGGCCATTGAGATATCAGGTCAAACACGAAAGACCGTCACCCCCTCCCATCGGCCAAGGCAAACCAGAAGTTGAAACTGCACACGAGGAAACAGATCGTGCAGATCGGCAGCCGATGGACACAGAACGAAAGGGTGTTGTACCTCGGGAGGTGGAACGAGTAAGAGTGGAGTTGCAGTTGAAAAACAAGGTAACTGGATAACGATGAGGAAGAATGGTAGCTCATTACTACTTGCCAACAGTACTCCCATGCGTCTGAAAGTGCGCCAACATCACAATCCCGCAGGGATGTCGAACATCGTGCGCACCCATACCCCACCTCGGCATCTCGTATGCCAAGATCCTCACCCCATGACAAAGCTGTAGAGTCGCTGCCCGGCCCTCGGAAGGATGTGGAGGATCTGCCCAACCCGTCTCCAGCGAACAGAGGATCCAAGCCTTCAGAAGCAGTGCACACCATCTCGGAGGAGACTTCTTCCTCCCAGTCCGCTGAGTTGGGTAAACGCTATGAAACGCTCACAAGGGAGCACGAAATACTTCAGAGTGAGCTACAAACAAAGCTCCGTCGTCTGGAAGAAAGAGAGTCCCAGATCAAGTTCCTTAAGGCAGACATTGCTGATTTGCAGCGGCTTTATGAAAACCAGTCATCCGCGCTTGCGTCCACGCGCAGCGACCTAAGGTCATGTCGTTCTCAGTTGGACAATGTACAGCGTTTCGTGTCGACAGCGGATGCACACGCGGACAAGGATATCATCCTGACGCTACAGGGCCTTAACGAGGAGGTGTATCAGATGTCCATGATGATGACCGACTTTGTCGTCGACGGTTTCACTCGTAAAAGGAAAGAGCATGTTTTTATTGCGGAAAACGTGTTTTCAACAGTCGGCCAAGTCTTGCTGAATCACTTGGCGGAAGCGAATAGCGAAGACATCGCATTGTTCCTCCAACTCGCATTCCAGAGTTACCTTTCACGTGTCGTGTCTCACGTCATATCCTCCTGGACCGTCGACGCGAGACTCAGCTCGCTCATTGATGACATATACCAGAGGTTGCGGAAAACTGGTAAGCTCGATTAGTTACATCAAGATTTTTGTTGACGGACCATGGAAAACACGGCGTCAGAGGCCCAATCCGTGTCCGGTCGTTGGCGTTCCCTTACACGGTCTCACATCCAGCCCACGAATGCGAGCGAACCAAAGGCCACGGCCGATTACGCCGTGGCTGGGCTCTCAGAAATCGTCAAGGCTGCTGGTTTCATTTCGCCGTCCCAGTGCGATACAGCATCCAAACTCGCGTTGCAATATGGTGACAAGATATCACATATCGTGTCGCACGCGTGGAGATTCGGTAATATGGCATCCGAGATGATATCAGGCGATTTTGAAGCGTTCGTGGCTCAACCTGGGGAAACGTTCGATGGGAGGAGCATGATGGACATGAACGAGGACAGGATAGCGCCGCGGGGAAAGGGGGCTGCGCAGACGGTGCTCTGTGGGTCCCGAGTGGGGCTGAGGAAGCACATGAGCGACAAGACGATCATATTCACCAAGGCGCAGGTGGCGCTTAGATCATTCCTAGGCTAGTACTACTGCCTTTGGCATTGGCTTGAGCAAAACGGTGACGCGCACGCCGTCGGGATATTATCATGGAGGTAGCTACAATGATTCTGACATGTAATTCGTAGGCTTGAAGGAAAAAGTTGGACGCCGCATCCGATTAGTAAATAATGCACGCCCGCCGATAGAAGCTGGATAAACTTGCACAAGGCAGTGGTAGTATATTGAGGTTGCTATAGTGCTGTCAAGGCGGACACGGGCTGATACGGGCTGAAAAGGCGTCATGGCAGGTGAGTCCCTCGTCGCAGACTTTGCCAACCCGTCTGCCTAGCCACTGTGTCCCCAGCTGTGGCTGCATCATTATCCACAGAAAAACACTCACGACCTAACTTCTGCAGATCGTTTGGTGGTTAGCACTGGTTCTGACCGTCGGTAACCAGGCGGACTAGAAGCTGATCCTGGGACTCGCTGGATCATGACATATATAATTCATATTTGGAGAAATATGTATCAGCATAATACGCTATAATGATAATTCATATTATTCACCACATTTAGGGAAATATCTGAGTCTTTTTTTTCTGGAGCGACTTTTCTGGAAGACTGACCAGTCACACAACTTGAAGCGATAAGTTCACAGAGATAAGATGCAAATGGGCCGTCGACCACCTGAAAAACAACTCTTATAGCGACTAGTAACAATGGAGCGACCACTGATAGCTGAGAACAGCATGAAATGTTTCCTTATCCGCGAAGGAGTTGACATAGAACTCTCTATCAAATTCCAGGCTGTTGTCGCAGGTCATCCCTTGTGGCACTGCGGAACGAAATTTCGGAACCAACTGAATGACCTGCCGAACGTCAGTCAAGCAAACTACATCTCCCAAGCGCTGGACTCTACTTCGGAGCCGGCGTCGCACAAGAAATATTTCTATGTGTGGAGCAGGAGCAGCCACATGGGTACCGCGAAAGCCTTGCTTGCACTGCCCAAGTTTCTTTTTTTGGCCGGTTCGTGTCACAGCTACTACAAAAAATATAAATCTTCCAATAAAAACTGGTAAACCCTACTGGGTCCAATCCGGCAGGCTACTCGCTTGGACGTAGTCTACTAGGTCCCA
Source organism: Tylopilus aff. balloui (assembly GCA_038089055.1). Lineage (NCBI taxonomy): Eukaryota > Fungi > Basidiomycota > Agaricomycetes > Boletales > Boletaceae > Tylopilus > Tylopilus aff. balloui. Next base: position 38,746 of record JBBPKC010000141.1, read on the forward strand.
TTGGTACCCCAGGTCGCCGGTGGTCATACTGGTCCTGTCGGCTAACCGTTTCACTGAAGAAGTGCAGAACCGGTCGAAGGCACCCAAGCCTATTACTCCGTGTAAAAGTAGCGGTCGTACCATACGAATGGTCACCCGTTGGGAAACATTCAGAAGTAGATTCATGCTGCACACATTGTAGATTTCTTTTCCCGTTACCACGAGTCCTAGTCATGGCCTACTCGATTTTCGACCTTAGTCCCCTCGAGACACCGCCACGTCCCCTACGCACGTCAAGTCACTCGCTTATCGAACCGTGAATGTTCTGAAGCCCCACAGTACGAGGTGTGGGTGTCCTTGTTGGCATGAATGCTGATCTCTTCGTTCATCCAGGTTCATGGTGGTCTCCCATGAGAAAGTACACATTTGGAATAACATTTAAGGCAGTGCCGTCGTGCCATCTGCTGTGCTTTGCACCCCACCTCGCACCCAGCTTCACCCTTCGACGTGCAGGCTATGCTCACCAGAAAGCCATACTCCGGCCCACGTAAACTTGTTCTTGCGTTTGATGTCGGCACGACTTATAGTGGCATCTCGTATTGTATACTCCAGAATGGGCAAGTTCCCGAGATACGTGGAGTCACTAAGTAGAGTCTCTGTTCCAGATCTCTTTGTCGTATACATTTTAAACTTCCCTCTAGGTTTCCTGGACAGTTGGAGAGCCGTGGCGATTCCAAAGTACCCTCCATCTTGTACTATGATGACTGCGGTAATGTCAAGGCAGTTGGGAGTGAGGCCCTCGTCATGAGCATAATGGACCAAGCGGTGGAGAACGGGTGGACAAAAGCTGAATGGTTTGTTGCCAACCATATTATCACACCTCAACGTGTTACTCATCGGATCCAGGTGGAAACTCCACCTCCGCCCTAAGCACTTAGCTTCTGCACATATCAAAGATGAGGATGTACCCCCACTCCCATCTGGAAAATCCGCTATCGGCGTTCTGACAGATTTCATCAAATATCTCTACACGAGCGCCAAAAAGTACATTGAAGAGCATCATATGGGGTTCCACTGGAAGCCAATCGAGGACTCCATCGAGTTCGTCTTCTCTCATCCAAATGGCTGGGAGGGTCTGGAGCAACAAAAGTATCGCGAAGCAATCGAGAATGCTGGCCTTGTCCCCTCCACCCCGGAGGGGCGATCGCGCGTCCGTATGATAACTGAAGGCGAAGCAAGCTTACATTACTGTATTTCAAGCCTACCCGAAGAATCTGTTATTACTGGACGCCAAGGAATTGCCATCATTGATGCCGGCGGAGGCACCATCGATCTGAGTCTCTATTCTGTGACATCCAACCCAATCGTCTGCAAAGAAGTTGCCCCAGCTGAGTGTATGTGCCTAAATCAACCCTCCTTAACCTTCTCACATTCCTTTTCGAAGGTCGACTTCAGGGTTCAGTGTTCGTTACCCGTCGTGCGGAAAATTTGTTGCTAAGTTGGCAGCTTTTCCTTCGTGCTGTCTTCTGAGTGACGAGCTCGAGAAACACTTACAACAGAAAAGCTTAAAGGTTCATCTCATTCAAACAAAGAGGAAATAGACGACCTTGTGCAGAGATTTGACCAATCAACAAAGCTCGCTATCCGCAGCGCTGACGAGCCAGTCTATCTCACGGTCGGCAACCTTCGCTACAATAACCCGCGGTTCAACATTAAACGTGGAGCATTGATTCTGTCAGGGTGGGTTCTATTGTTCATGATCCTTGACATCGATCAATGTGAGCAAACTCTACAACTCGCAGTGAGGAGGCTACGAGCCTGTTTGATGAGTCGATCAAAGCCATCATCGATGCATTCGATCAACAGCGCAAGGCCGCTAACATGAGGATTACTGTGAGTCGCACTCTTCGCAATCGAATCAAGCCATCAACTTGCGCTCTTCAGATGGCATTCCTGGTGGGGGGGTTGGGAACAAACGACTTCGTGTGGACTCGCCTTCAAGCACACTTCAAGGCTCGCCACATCAAGATCTGCAGGCCAGACAATGATATGTGTGTACCTCCCTTGGGATGTTCTTGTTACCCGCTTGATTGCTTTAGAAACAAGGCAGTCGCCAACGGGGCAGTCATATTCCACATTGACTGCGCAGTCAAGTCACGAGTAATGCGTGTCACATATGGCATTCCCTACTCACCGTGGGCCGACAAAAGCATTCCGGAACACAATCGCCGAAAGGTTTATTGGCGGAAAAGTCCATCTGGCCGATATCAAGTCGATGGGGGATTTCTTCCGATCCTTCACAAGGTAGCTCTCCCATGAAATCAGATAGATTCCAAGATGGTGACTTAGCGCCCTTCACAGGGTGAGCAAGTTGACGAGGAGAAGGAAATTCGACACGCGTTCTGCATCCAGCACGCACGTCAGGTGGAGTTTGGTGGCGAGCAGATGAAAATTCTGTGCTATCGCGGCAATCGATCCAATATACAATGGATGGACGAGGATCCGTGCAAGTACCCTCCCCCCCCGCATACTTGGTGGTCTCGTTCTGAACTCGCCATGATTCAGTGTCCTTCGCTGAGGTCTGCGCAATGCGGGCTGATTTGAGCGGGGCTGCAATCAATTCGGCTGCAATGATAGGGCTGTCGGGCGAAGTATATTACCAAGTCGACATTGAAGTGGTGGCGTTTTTTGGGTCTACGGAACTGACTGCCCAGATAGCCTGGGAGGAAGATGTGAGTCATAACTCGTAACGTCCTCTCTTCTCGTCTCTGATTTCAGCCGTCTCCGAAGGGAGTCGAAGAGCGGTGCGTATGCGTGTACTTGATTTCTCGCATAGCCTCATCTAGACTCAGAACACCGGTAACGATCGCCTACTACGACAACTGAGCGGGACTGAACAGGGTTGATACCCTTGAGCGCGACGGGTTTTTCCTGGCATTATAGCTGACCCATAAATTTCGGCTGGTCTTCCACTGTAACACTAGTTTGGTTCGTGCCTTCAGGAATAAGAAAAAAAGAAACGGATTGAGTTCTGTTCCCGCTTGCCAACACTAAGACTGGGGGGGGGGGCCGCGTATTGGCAAACGGAAATTTCCTGCTCCGTTGAAACCGCGGTTGGTGCCAGGACGGACATCTCTGCCATGCGCTGCATCATAGTACTCACACGTTGCAGGATGCATTCCGCAGGGCCTCTCGATGCCCAACACCCTGGTCGACGTCCGTCCAGGAACGCTGACAACACTGGAACTCGACTCAGGCAGCGACGGTGGCATCTGTTTACACGGGACTCGGATGCCACAGTCGGCAGGGATCCCGAACCACGTCTCACGTCAAACCTCACAGATAAAACATAGTGTCCTTGAGGGCCGCCCCGGCGACACCCCACCCCCACAGCCTCTGCGCTTCCTGCATGGCGTCCCGCTCCGTCCCATCCCCGCTCCCGCTCTGGGTCCCACTCACCACTGTCCCATCATCGTCGATGTATCCGTAGAACAGCTTCCGCAGATAGCACCGCCCGCGTCTGCAAGCGATGCCTGCATAATACACAGGGGGTACTATGCTCACGGCCTGGGTCGCACGGGCAAACATGTAGCACAGAGCGTTGGTGGCTCCCTGGATCTCGTCGGCGGTGAGCCTGATCTCATCGTAGATGACGTAGTAGTGGGTGGGGCGAGCAATGCCTTCTGCCCCACTGCCATGCGCTGGCATTGGTTTCATCAGCAGCCCCGCGTGTCACTCTCACTCGCGTACGCACATTGTAGATAAAAGTCGAAGTCGTACACGGCGGTGATACCGCGATCGACCACGGTACCCGGCAGGGAATTTCCATTGCCCGTAGCGCTATCCTGATCGGTGGGGTAAAATCTCACCGTGCGGCTCTTGTTACAAGCGACGACAGCAAATTTGGGTCTGTACGGCTCTTCGAGATTGAAGGCCGTGAATGCTTCAATGATCAGAGGTACCTCAATTTCTCTGACGTGGCCGAAATGGCACTGCGGACGATGAGACTCTCGGCGCGAACTGAGCAAAGACGAACCTCTGAAATACCGCCGCGATATATGAGGACGCGCTCGGGTAGTTTTCCATCGTTCTTCCTCTGGAAGAGCTTCAGTCTGTCGACCATCATGCTCTTCAGGTTCATGAGCATCTTATGGAAACACGTCGAGTCAGTCAAGTGGTAACACCATCCCAGGGACTGTGATACCTCTAGCCGGGAATTCTGAATATCCAAGATGGCCGGGTATTGTGCAAAGTCGCTGTCAACGCTTGCAACGACGGCACCAATGGATGCTAGTATGGTGCAGATGCGTGTAAGAGATGACTCGCGGAAGAAACGACATTCTATTCTTACGACATCCTATCATGCTGCCTGGGCTTGGATGTGTAGCACCCATACCGACGACCATGGTCAGCGCACTCTTCAGCCATTCTCTGCCGCTCCCGTCTAGTCTTTGATTGATTCCACCCAATTTCGTGTTGACTTTCAACACCAAGTTCGCCATGTAATGCGGATTGCGCTTGCGAATCTTGGAGGATTGAACGCAGACGGTGGCCACATCTAAACGGACGTCGCATAGATGTTTTATGCCCTCATATATGGCGTTGTCCTGATTGTCCAACATGACGAGGACCATAGCTGGTTTAGGCCTAACGTTCAGCAGCGTATCTTTGATGATACGGATGGCCTCCCGTCGCATGTGATCTCCTGGGGGCTTCCTAGGCAGCTGCGCTGTCACGTACGATGGGTCAGCACTGACACGCATCCCGCTCGCGTTGCACATGTTTCGGAAGGTAAACACGACCTCACGCAGGTCTGAAGGGCCAGTGAATGCAGCTCTGGAAGCGTTGTCCCTGATCACGAGGATAGTCCAATTGTCGAGACATGCACCCACAGCGAACTTGACTCCGAGAAGGTTCCAGGAGGCATGATCTCCGATCGAGACGGCAGCGCCTGACTCGTAAGTGATACTAGGCTTGGACAAGATACGCCCTGGAACGACGACCATGTCTGAACCGATGGTGATGCCAATGGACTCGAGTTCTGGTCTGATCACGTCCAGGCCAAGCTGGCGACGAACTTGGTTGGTTATCGTCTCGCCATGCACCTGTGCCGATTGACATCGCGTCGCTACGGTGGACATAGTCATGGCTTGTCGTTCAGCCAGGACGCGGCGGTGGGGTTGGCCCGGAAGTATGTGACAAAGTTCTGCCGGCAGGTAACTCTCCGGAATTCCAAGTACCTCGACGAGCTCCAGATCTGGGTATTGTAACTGAATGTTCCATTCTTTGGAGACGAATAAATCGCGAGTGAGAAGAATGACAGGGAAGCTTACTCCGCCTGAGGAAGTCTTCCACGGTAATACGACCGTATTCTAAGGTGTCGAATGAGTGCGTTTTTGCAGTAAGAGGCACAATTCTTTTGACGGTCTTGTGATACCCAAGATGCATCGCCTCGATACGGATGCCACATAAAAAGCGGGTCATCGGCACACCCAAGGCAGTATTTCGGATTATGTTCATCGCATACGCGAGATTCCCAGGGGTGTAAAATGGGGCCACGCGGACGTCGACATTGACCATCAACTGCTTGTAAGTAGGACGCACGGATACGCGAATGCCTTTCCACGCTTCGGCGCCACAACCCAGCCCGAACGGCTCTGCTATTCGGCGCAAGAAGTGCCGATTTCGCCCAACGGTAGTACCCCTCTTGCTTGGGAGAGACGTGAGGATGAGGCTCAAGGCAGAAACGACGGGCAACCAGTTGTAATCACGATACTCCATCCGACCCGCTAGGTAGCTACCCGTGATGTGTCAGTCAGGATATACAGCTCTGGATCACGAGGGAAAGGAAATCAGCACCTCGCGAGGTATCCTGTATCGAACTCTTGGACAAGCATGATCCTGAGAGCATACACTCTGCTATTGATATGCCTCGGAGGAGCACTTTCGTCATCCTCATAGTATGGGACCTCGATTGTCAGGGGCTGAGGGAGCATATAGGTGGAGAGGAGTCTAGTACTGCTGTCATGCACGACTTGACCAGTCATGCCTGTTTGTGCCCATACGGTCGTCCGTTCGGCAAGGTCGTAAATGCGTCTTCTCACGCGACGAGGATAGCTACCAGAGACAGGGGTGATGGCGACGTTATACTCGTACAACTTGGGACTCGGCGTTTGCTGGTGGACCTGCACTGGAAAAAAGTTGGCGCGAAGCTTGATCTCTCTGCCGTCCGTTCCAAAGTTTGGGCGAAGAGGCATACTGTCGGGGCTGTTGATGGTCCTCGCTGCACTGAACGAGGCAACAAGTGCCTTGTCCGAGTTGTCTGCAATGCGTGGATCGACGTCTGATTGTCGACCATGCATGAAGATGCTAAGGACGAAGGTTCATCAGGTAATGGGGAGAGAACGTCGAAACATATACCCGGCTTGGCTGCGTCCCCTTGGAAGACTAACACGAATGGCTAGTCCTCTGCCACCACCACGGTCATTGGCGCCACCTTGAGGATAGTTCAACGGGATCCCTCCGCGTCCGCGATTTGGATTGGGTGACTCCGGCCCCCGCTCTCTGGGATCTCCTGTAGCACTCACGCCTGCACGGCCCCTTCCTCTGACGACGCCGCGCCCTCTGATTGTCATCGATCTGATAGACGGGGGGCAAGATAACTGCGACGCGTTTGGAGATAGCAATAGAGCCGCTTACCACATCAAAAACTCCGTCATCGCCGTCCTTCCCCCCAGGCCCTTGGGTACGTACAACAGAGAAAATAAAAATCGAATGCAGAAGACACGGGGTAGTTGCACTTGTAGTCGGTCTGGGTTGAGAGGATGCAACGAACATCAGAGCTTTACCAAAGAACCTTCAAAGCATTATGATCATCCCCGTGGGATAATCAACTTTCTTGAGGTTAACCCGCGACGACGACTCGGACGTGAAGGTCCTTCTGGTCGTACATGCTGCATTATCGTGTTGTACAGGTTTGGCGAACGGTCAGAGGCGCTCAGAGCGCATGGGCAAACAAGCGGAATCGTTGCGACCGACGTTTCCGCGAACTCGACAAAATTCGTCTCGGTTTCATTA
>JBBPKC010000142.1:36541-48307 GCA_038089055.1 Tylopilus aff. balloui
CTCGTACGACACCCCAGAAATCGTGCAGATCAAGGCCGACTACGTTAGATCCAAGTCACTGGGGGGATGCATGTTCTGGCAGGTGTGTTGCAAAAACAAAAAACTGACTCGATGTAGCTCGTTTCCCAGACGTGCTTCCGTAGCTGTCGACCGACAAGACGGGCTCGTCGGATTCGCTCGTCCTAACCGCTGGTGCGACCCTCGGTCATCTGGATCAAACGCCGGTAAGTTGCACACTCGACCATATATCAACGCTAGCATGACGACCTCTTTCTTCGTTTCTTACAGAACCACATTCAGTAGGTCCCCTCCAGTGCCTCGGTGATGCGGTGCATGGTATAGAATGCTCCCACAGCTATCCAGACAGCAAGTGGGACAATATCCGGAACAACATGGGCGGATCGGCCTCTCCATTGCCCACGCTCACGTCGTCAACCCAAGCTTCGATGGCCCCGACGTCCGTCCCACTCTGGTGTCTGTGCGGAGACGTCTCACCCTGGACGACCACGGTGCGCTGCACACGCTCGTGATCTCTCCGACTCGTACTCCAAACGTCTGACACTCTTCGTTTCTCTTTCTTTTCGGTCCTCTCTATGTAGGACATCTATACGGGAGGCGAAGAGGCGGTGCATGGTGAGGGACATCGTTTCTAGGACGCGTTTGCCGATCCCTCCTCTATTTTTTTTTTCGTTCCTATTTAGGCGGCCATCTCTGGACGGCCAAGTGGTGGACGGAGAACGACGTTCCAGGTGGTGCAGGTAAGCATACTAGATGCGCCTCTCGTCGCGTGTCGCGGTCCTCGGCTGACACGGTCCTCGGACGACGCTAGCAGACGTATGGGTGGACGAAGGAACGTGCGAGTGATCGGGAGCGGTGCAGGACGTTACGAGGGCATGTTCGGGCGTACGTAGATGGATGGCGTTGTCGGGAGGAGAGGGAAATAGGTGCCAGTGCTTCAGTCCCGTGGTCCGGGTTCGATGTAGAGGCTTGTCGCACATACGATTCACGACTTTGAAGGACCGAACGAACGGAACGAGATCACGATCGTGGCTTCGATTGACAAGCACTCTCGACTACTAGCGGGTCACAGCATGGTGGACATAAAACGAACATGTGCTTGGATGGAAAACGACCAATAAATAAGTCCGTGCTCGACGATGCAATGAACGAGGAAAAATAAATAATGACTTCGCTTCAAGTGCCGGTCTAAAAGGAAAAATGTGCGCTCCGGTCGCATGGATGGTACAACTGTCCTTGACAAGAGGACCAGAACGACAACTACAAAAAAATACTCCTGTCGAGCAGAATCATGGTTCGAATCCACTCATCGTGGCAGAGACGAAGTACGACAACATGGAACACTTTTCCACTTAATGGGAATGAAAGCAAAGATGAAGGAGCGGGGAGCAGAGGAAACGAATCCATGACAACCACGACCAGCGGGCGTAAAGGATTCTTGTCTGTGGGGACTATCCCATGACGTGACCATAGTTAACGCTCTCGCTGAGGTGTTCGTTGGCTGGGTTGTACGTGAACCCTTTGAATTGGTCTTGGACCGTCTCCGACAAGTGGGAGTCCTCTACCACCGAATCTTGGGCTTCCTCGTTTGTAAAATCGGGGTCAAAGTTAGCAACGTCGAGTACTGATTCCTAGCACCAGATCGCGTGAAAAACCGCTGAGTACAGCAAAGATGGCGTAACTTACCACGCTTGGTTTGAATTGCGGTTGTATCTTTTTTTGCAAAAGTCTGTGCTTCTAGTTTAACCCTGTTCCCAACGACAGCCACTCGTTGACACACTCACAGGTTCCAGTCGATATATTTGGCAAAGAAGGGATGTCTCTTGATTTCCTCTCCTCCGTTTGCACCAAGCCGTCTAGTTGGATCGCGTTGCAGAAGCCCGGTCATGACACTCTTTGCTTCCCCAGATACGTCGTGCGGGAATACAAGCGGGTCCATGAGGATCCGCTGGTACATCGTGTTGACATTTTCGTCATAAAATGGCGGGAGACCAGTCTAGAAAATAGATTGGCACATGCAAGAGCGTTGTCAGCGAGATACGGTGCGCACCATCATCTCGTATAAAAGGACGCCGAGCGTCCACCAGTCAACGGTCTTGGTGTAGCCTTGGCTCTCCAAGAGTTCCGGTGCAATGTACTCTGGAGTCCCACAGAACGCTAAGAACGAAATCGGGTCAATGGCTATTCCTAGAGCCCCATATTGTAAACCCACTGTTTGTCTTTTCCGTTTCTGACATGTTCAGTTTACAAAGCCCTGACATGAATGTCAGATGACGATGGAGAGGGAGAAATGAAGACGTGCCGAAATCGCAGAGGGCTATGTGACCAGTATAGTCCAGTAAAATGTTTTCTGGCTTGAGGTCGCGGTATACGACGTTGAAGCTATGCAGGTGCTCCAGTGCGCAAAGCAGCTCTGCGGCATAGAACCGACTACGATCTTGGTCGAACTTGCCTTCTCGTTGCAAGTGATAGAACAGCTCTCCGCCGTTGACTAGTAACCGATCGATATGAACTCCTGCATGACGGTGCAAGCATAAACACGCACCAAATGACATCACCAAATAAAGCTTGTCTGGGTTCTGGAAGGAAAACTTGAGGGGCACGATGAACGGGTTGTTCACTAACGCCAAGACTGTCCTCTCGGCTAAAATGTGCGTGATCTCGCCAGGGCGCGACGCGATGTGGGCCTTCCGTATAGTCTTCAAAGCATACACGCGCATAGTGTCCTTCTTTCGTACTTGCATGACCTTGCCGAACGAACCCTTTCCTATCACCTTAAGCAACTCGAACGCTTCGATAGTGAGTGGTTCGGCTCGCGTGGGACGATAATCAACTTTGAGATGGAAAAAGCCACTGCCGGCAGTAGCCGGATACCATTGATCGGATGCATGCTGAGTGGCCGAGTTAGATGAAGGCGCTGCGAGGTGACAAGAAGTCGCGCACATGACCATCTAGCGCGGGCGTTATCTGGGCGCGAGCCATCAGCAAGTCATTTCCCATGTCGGCTTGGCTGTGTACGGCTGTAGCAGTACGTAGGTAAGCGGAGACGGATATGTTTGATGTGCGAGACACGTCGCTGTGAAACCGGTCGTCAACGTATGGGGGCGATTTTCCTGAACGAGGGGGCGTACAACGTAGTACGATAGTTCCATACTGGATTTTGGAGATCGCCACCCATGGCGTCGACGAGGACTTGATTGTTGTCGAATTCGAGGACGATATATGGAAGCCACCAGTTGCGCTTTCGTTGGAAGCTTTCGCGATTACTGGCTGGACGTCTCGGTGCTGGTGTGGATGACTCGAATGCTTTCTGGATCACCTCTGGAACCGGCACGCCAGGTGGGAGGGAGAGACCACGGCCTGTGTACAATAATGCTTCCGTCAGCGGAAGTCGAGATGACGATGGGGAAGGGAGGCACCGGAGAGGATGCGAATGGTGAGCATTCCACAGCGGAGGTGGGCCTGCTGTTCTGTGGTGCCAGGAGGTTTGGGTGTCGACGGCCGAGATGCTATTGGGGTAACGGATCGTGAGAGGATAGCATTTTCTCTAATGTCCTTTGGTTCTGGTGGGATGGACGAGAGATGAGATGAGGAGATCGGTCGGGGAAGGGTGCGGGACAAAGCAAAGCGTGAGCGGGGAATCTGATGAGAAAGACGGGAGACAAACTTTTTGAAGATCCGAGTTTCCAGGACATTTTGGAGGAAAGGACGGGGGACGTGTGTGTGTGGGGGGGGGAGAGGGTAGAGGGACAAGGAGAAGATAAGATGGGCGTGTTGATGACCAAACAGGCACTGGCACTGCATCCTTGTCGCTCGTTGCACCGGCCATTTCTATCTCGCCAGTAATACAGCTCTATTTTAAGCCGCCGGGGGGAACGAGTCAGCTCGACCTCGAGGCAGTGTGCTGGGTGGGGTCTTTCCTCGACCGGCCAGCTTCGGGGCCCGGAATCAGCCTAGCACCCTCAAATTTACTCGAGCGGTGCCCACGCAAGGGTCTCTCCTGAGCTAGTTAATCGCTGGTGACGCAGACCGGGAATATGTGATGGGAACTACTTTCCATTTATGTCAACTCGGGTAGTAGTTACCTCGCCATCCATGCTCGATCGGTACACGTTCGAAAGAAAAATGTCGGCGCAACAGCGAGTAGCGCTGTGGGCAGCCGAGCCCGACCTCGACGACGAGATCAACGATGTCGACATTCCCCTTGCTATCCCATCCTACGCCGCCGCCGACATCTACGAAGACCCGGGCAACCTCCAGCTTGACGAGTCCGCACTCGCCTCCATGCAAGCACAGATCGCACAACAGACCGCCTTTTCCCAGATTCCAGATGTCGTCAAGCGCGTAAGTCGTGCCCTCTTTTACTCGTGATATATCCCCGATTCATCCGTCCTTCCCTCCGACGCGCCTTCCAGTTTATCGTCCACTTTCACCAAGCCGTTTTGGACAACAACCTCCCCGAAATCACGCTTGCCTATGAATCCGGCTGGAACCGCCTCACAGAAAAATTCTACGCCAAAACTGAATGGCCCGAAGCAGAGATCATCGCCCCGCTTGTCAACGACGACCAAATCTTTCTCGTCCTCTACCGCGAGCTCTACTACCGTCACGTGTACTCCCGTTTGCAGCCCAACATCGACGACCGGTTCCATTCGTACGAGAACAGCTGTGAACTGTTCAATTATTTACTCAGTGCGTAATTCCCGTAATCCAAAAATCGTGACGTTCATGTCGGGTCGGTATGAACCAGATTCAGACGGGCCTGTACCGCTCTCGCTCCCCTCCCAGTGGCTGTGGGACATCATTGACGAGTTCATCTACCAATTCCAGTCCTTTTCGCTCTTCCGATCACGGCCCGCGACCAAGACGGATGACGAACTCGCGATGCTTGCTTCCGAAGGCGGTGCCCAAGCGTGGAGCAGCTACAGTGTCCTCAACGTTCTCTACTCCCTCATCCAAAAGAGTCACATCAACGAATGGCTCAGGGCTCGTGTCGAAGGCAAGACCGAGGAGGATGTCGAGTACGTCGACCATTCTGGCCCTTGTCGAGTGGGAAGGATTGACGCGCGACCCAGGGACATTGTGGGCGAGTATGGGACGCGGCCACTGTATCGCCAGCTCGGGTATTTCTCGCTTATCGGACTCCTTCGCGTTCACGTCCTCTTGGGCGACTTTACGCTCGCGATCAAGGTCATGGATCAAGTAGGGTTGGGGTTAAGTGTCGGTCAAAAAGCACCGTTCACGGCACCCACGGCGGCCCATGTTAGTACCGCATACCATGCTGGCATGTGTTACTTGATGCTCAGAAGGGTGACGGACGCGGCGAGGGTGTTTACGGGGTGTCTGAACTGGGTTATGCGGGCGAGGCAATACCACACGCGAAGTTATCAGTATGACCGGGTGCGTGCGGAAATGGACAGTCGTTTAGCGGTGACTGACGTTGCGCAGATCAGTAAAACAGCGGACCGCATGTATGCGCTACTCGCACTATGTAACACCCTCGCGCCGACGCGGCTGGATGACAATGTAATGAACATCGTACGTGAGAGGTATGGCGAACAAATGGCACGAATGGCTCGGGGGTGAGTGTCGTCTTATCTGACAAGCATCTGGATGGACTCATGCTTTGTATATGAACAGGGAAGAGGGTCTGAGTACATTCGAAGAAATCTTTTTGTACGCCTGCCCCAAATTTATCACAGCAAATGGACCTCCGTACGACGACGCGATCGCCCTGGGGCTGTTGCTGAACCCACCAACACAGTCGTCACCGACGTCGACATCTGCGCAGAATACGGTCTTGGATCCAACCCACCGTCATCTGCGTGCGCTCACGGCCCACTTCTCGTCGTTGACGCCGGTGCCTGTTTTACGCAGCCTGTTAAAGTTATACACGTCCCTTGACTCGCGGAAACTGGCAGGCTTCCTGGATGCGGGTGTGGACGAGGAGGAAGTGTTGTGCTGGATGATGGTGATGAAGAATGCAGGCCGATGTATCGGGCGTGTCAATATTGCTTCAGGAGCGGACAAAGAGGAGGAAAAGGGAGCGAGCACCAACGGCTCATCGTCGTCAAATGGCGGAAGCAGTCTGCTCGACGGCGAATGGATGTCCATTAGCGACTTGAATTTCGTGATCGACGAAGTGCGTTTGGGGAGGAGTAGGTGTACTGAGGCTGACCTCTTGCACGGACAGAACATGATTCACATTGCAGAATCTACGGTCGGGAGGCGTTATGCGGGATGGTTTATCCGGAATTCGGAGTACGCTGCGAGAGTGTTGGATGGGTTGCGTATGTCGCCGTTGCCAGGGTCTTCGCCGGCGCCTACAAGGGCACAGCCCAAGGAGGGGGATGGGAAAGGGGACAAGAACGCCAAGTCGGACGGTGCGTCGAGAAGTAGTGGACAAAAGGTGGCCTGGGGAGCTGTCAAGGCGGCAGCTTGACTTGTTAAAAGGTACACTTCGTAAAGGGCAAACCCTAACCCTACTCACAACCCTGCCTGCTGCTTTGCTGAGTTGGATCTTGAAGTTTACCGTACAACAGGTCAATGGGTGATAGGATGACTCCTCTCAATACGTTGGATTCCAAGTTAACCACTCCAAGTTGCTTCAGGATATGATATCGTTGAGCGTTATAGCCAATCCAGTCCTGCGCCGGTCATAGTTGCTTGTGAGTACATGAGACCGAATTTGAACACAGCTCTTCGCACTGCCCTCACTGGAACTGGGAATGCATCGCTACACGTGGAGAAGATCGATCTGCTCTGCAAGCGAGCATGAAAGAGCTCTAGGTTTGTCCCTCCCGGCCGACTTGTTTTCCTAGTCTAATCGATGGTGATGTAGTTCTGGCGCGAAGAAAAGCGATCGCTATCAGAATTTGGAAGCGCCCATTGGCCTAGCTAAGGCTCGCGAGGAGTTAAGAACGTTGTTGTCTTCTACGAGCTGCTAGCTCTATCCCACAGGACGGTGTGCAGATGCACGGAGTTAGTAGCCCGCTCGGCACCAGGCAGGAGCAAGGAAAGGAGGAAACTGGACACGGGGACCAACTACAGCATGTGCCCCCTTCCTCGAGCTCCACAGACAGGAATGAACAGATGATTATAACGAGTGCGAGACTCGATCCATCACAGTTTGCAGACGAGGCTGACAATGGGAAAGCCATCCGGGCGACAAACGTCGTCCTTGGCCTTAGACGACTCCCTGCCGGTTTTTACACTGTAGTGCACCACAGTGACCGTGATTGGAGAATGGAAAATAAACCTTCGTCGGTAGATGAGGATGCCGTCGAATGGAGTTGCTCCATCCCGATGTAAGATTCCTTCTCCTGCTGGGGTCAACCCTGACGGGCTTTACAGACCACCTGATTTGTCGGACACCGTTTGTCTCGAGGTCTTTGCATCGTTCGAGTTCCAGCCGATGTTAGGTACTGGGGAGCCGCTGCGAAAGGTGACAACTACCGCGGGACAATTATTGGATCGCAGTGCAGAAGAGCTCGGTAGGTGGGAAAGAGTATCACACGAGTGCCTGGGACTTACACCATGACAGCGTTTAAATTATTTCCACAGGACGGGGACGTTGTGTCCCCTTGTTCGTCCATTTCGATCGTTGTAGAAAGTCGCAAGTCCGAGAACAATGATTTATCGGCATCGTCGATTCCTGCGCTTGGCCACGATCATGTAAGTAGACGATTTGTCTCGACACGATCCCCACTGATTGGTACATGTTAATAGTCAACCGCGGCATCTCGAGGGGAGCTAGAAGATGCGACTGATCACGGCCATCGCGCTCTGACACGTTATAGAAAGTACGGGGAACAACGGGATCTGGATCGTTCAATCCAACAGTTCGAGCGCGCGCTCAGTATCTGTCCGCTTAGCCATCCTGGTCGCGCGGCTGTCCTGTCGAACCTGGCAATGGCGAAGTTCATACTCTGTCAGGTCTCGGACCAGAATATTTCCCTTGAGGTGCCTCTTCGGCTGTATCGCGATGCGCTGTCTGCTCGTCCTGTGGGCCACCTTGACCGTCCTTCTACGTTGATTCAGCTAGCGGCAGTGTATTTCGCGCAGTTCCATGACCGGAGGGACCATGCCGAAGGAGAGATTCAGGCATTACTGTATGAGGCGATAGAGCTCGACTCCACAGGGAATCATGAGAAGCAAGCTGCAATCTTCATGCTCCAACTCCTCGCCGGACATGGAGAGGGCGCTGTGCAGCCGGAGGGCCAATCTTGGGAGGGCCAGGATACAAACTCATATCTGAATGACGACTCGGAGGACCAAGAGGGTCTGGGCGATAGGCTACTGGAGCGCTTTGAAAGTTTTGGTGACATTGCCGACCTGGAACAGGCAATCGCGATTTCAGAGGAATTGGTCAGGAATACTTCCGTTTGGGATGATCTGCACCGCACAGGACTAAGAAATCTCGTTACTGCTTCGTGGTATCGCTTCGGTCATCTCGGAGAGATTAGTGATCTCGACCGCGCGGTTTCAAGGCAGCGGGAGATTATTGACCTCACTCCGCATGGCGACCCTGACAGAGCCAGCTTTCTTAGCAATCTCACCATCTCCCTCATCACTCGTTTCGAGCACCTCGATGAAATAGGCGACCTGGAGGACGCAATTTCGGCACTCAAGGATACAGTTGATCTGACCCCACATAATCACCCTGAAAAGCCCGGCTTTCTTAGCAACCTTGGCAACACCCTCACCACCCGTTTTGAGCGCCTCGGTCAGCTAATCGACCTCGAGGACGCAATTTTGAGGTACAAGGAAGCTGTTGAACTCACACCTGACGGTCACTCGGACAAGCCCGCCTATCTTAGTAACCTCGGAAATGGCCTCAGGATTTGTTTCGAGCGCCTCGGGGAGTTGGATAACCTTGAGGATGCAATTTCGATGCTCAGGGACGCCGTCGCCCTCACACCTCACCATCATCCAGACATGCCCGGTTATCTTAACAACCTCGGCATCTCCTTCCAAATTCGTTTCGAGCACCTCGGGCAGCCTGATGACCTTGATGACGCAATTTCAATGCTCAAGGATGCCGTTGACCTCACTCCTCGTGGTCACCTCGACAAGCCCGGTAGTCTTAGCAACCTGGGAGCCTGCTTTGTCGCCCGTTTCAAGCGCAGTGGACAACAGAGTGACATCGATGATGCGATTTCGATGTTCAAGGATGCCGCTGATCTCATTCCTCATGATCGTCCTGACAAGTCTACCATTCTCAACAACCTCGGCAATGCCTTTTCCGCTCGTTTCGAGCGCTTCGGACGGCCTTGTGACCTCGAAGACGGAATTTCAAGGCACAAGGATGCTGTTCAGCTCACTCCTCATGGCCATCCTCAGCAGCCTCGCTTTCTCGGCAATCTCGCCGCCTCTCTTCTCACTCGTTTCGGGCGCCTCGGGAAGTTGAGCGACCTAGAAGACGCAATTTCGATACTCAGGGGTGCTGTTGACCTCACCCCCGACGGTCATCCTGAAAAGCCCGCCTATCTTAACAACCTTGGAAATGCCTTCAAAGATCGTTTCTGGCGTATCGGGGAGCTGCATGACCTTGAGGATGCAATTTTGATGCTCCAGGGTGCTGTTGAGACCACTACTGATGATCACGCCGACAGGCCCGGCTATCTTAACAACCTCGGTGAATCCTTCAGAACTCGTTTTGAGCGCTTCGGACAGCTTAGTGACCTTGAGGCTGCAATTTCGAAACTCAGGAATGCAGTTTTCCTCACTCCTCATGATCACCTGGACAGGCTCGCCATCTTTAGCAACCTCGGTAATGCTTTGATCGATCGTTTTGAGCGCCTCGGACAGCTAAATGACCTCGAGGAAGCAATTTCAACCCTCAAGGATGCTGTTGACCTGACTCCTGATGATCACCTAGGCAAGCCTAGCCTCCTTAACAACCTTGGCGGCTCCTTCATGGTCCGTTTCGAGCGCCTCGATCAGCTAAGCGACCTCGAGGACGCAATTTCGAGGTGCAGGGAAGCCGTTGACCTCACACCTGAGGGCTGCTCAGATAAACCCAGCTTTCTCCACAACCTTAGTAGCTCCTTGGTCACCCGTTTCGAGCGCCTCGGGCAGCTCAGCGATCTCGAAGATGCAATTTCAATGCTCAGGGATGCGGTTGGCCTCACTCCACATGATGACTACCACAAGCCGGAATATGTCAGCACCCTTAGTAATGCCTTGTTCGCTCGTTTCGAGCGCCTCGGGCAGCTAAGAGACCTTGAGGACACCATCTCGATGGTCAAGGACGTTGTTTACCTCATCCCTCATGACCATCGTGACAAACCTCGCTTTCTTCACAACCTCGGAATTTCCCTTATCACCCGTTTCGAGCGCCTCGAACAGTTGACGGACCTCGAGGAAGCCATATCGTCACTGAAGGATGCTATTAACCTCACTCCCCATGACCATCCTAACAAGTCCCAGTATCTTAATAGCCTCGGCGATGCCTTCGCAGCTCGCTTTGAGCGGTTTGAACAGTTGAGCTACTCCGAGCAAGCAATTTCCCTTTACACTTACGCCGCTTCCATCCCTATTGGCTCTGTTTCTGTTCGATTCCTCGCATCTCAAAACTGGATATCATGTGCTCGCCGTATCTCCCATCACTCTCTTCTCCATGCATATTCGGTTGCCATTAGTCTGCTTCCGAAACTTGCGTGGATTGGCCTCTCACTAGCAGACCGCTACTCTGCGCTCATGCGGGGCTCTGATGTTGTCCGAGAAGCAGCAGCGGCAGCTTTGGACTTGGGATTCCCAGAAACTGCTGTGGAGTGGCTCGAGCGGGGACGGTCGATTGTTTGGGGCGAGCTACTTCACCTTCGCAGTTCTTATCAGGAGCTGTCGGTCGCCTATCCAGATCATGCCCGTAGACTTCAAGAGCTGTCGACCGCTTTAGACCATGCTAACACAGCTCGGGAGAAATTATTGTCCGCACTCTCAGAACAAATGGACAGTGCGGCGCGTAGTGCGACAGATTCCTCTCAGCGGGTGGCCGCCAGACACCGTGCGCTCGCGATCGAACGAGATAACCTCCTCCAAGAGATACGACACCTCCCAGGATTTCACCAATTCCTCCTACGCAATCCCTTCTCTAAACTCCGCACTTCAGCACACTCCGGACCAGTCGTCATTCTCAATGCCGCTGAGTCCCGCTGCGATGCCCTCATTCTTCTCTCCAACCTAGACCATGTTATTCACGTCCCACTTCCCAACTTCACCTTAAAGCGATCTGCTAGTCTCCAGAACACAATGAAGGGTTTGGTTCGTGATGTAAGGGACGGAAAAGTCGCGACATGGGATCGGGTTACTCTGGAATCGATCCTGTCTCCCTTGTGGAAATGTGTCGTGAAACCAGTCCTAGATGCACTGGCATTTTCAGTGTGTAGTTTTGTGTCTGTCCGATCGGTCGCTAATAACTTCAATCAGACACCCGGGGACTCGTCACGCATATTTTGGTGTCCCACTGGCCCTTTCGCGTTTCTCCCCATTCACGCAGCCGGTCTCTACCACGGGGACTACTCCGAAGCTGGACACAAGGTCTTCGACTTCGTTGTCTCATCGTACATCCCCACTCTCGCCAGTCTTGCCCCGTCACCAAACCCCGCCATGCCAGCTGTGGACAATCTCCGAATCCTTGCTGTTGGTCAGCCACCCTCGGATGGCCAATCCCCACTTCCAGGTGTGGTCACCGAGTTGGCCTATATCAAGGACATCATCGAAAACACTCCTTCAGCTCAGGCCATC
>JBBPKC010000143.1:10758-28413 GCA_038089055.1 Tylopilus aff. balloui
GCGCACGCACAAACTAGAATCTATGCCTTAAATATAGTGCAAGGTCGTGCTTCCAAAAGAGATGCTGGAGAGACTTGTTGGGCATCCACAATGACACCAAGGGTATTGTGCCATGCATTCCGAAACCCGTATGTAATGCCAAGGGAACAAAATTTTGGTGATCAAGTCTTCTCCAAATCCCGAGCTCTCGAGGGAACATCTACACTGCGGATTAGATCGCATGCATTCAATGCGGATGAAATGGAATACCTTGGCAGTTTACTGCTTGCATCCGCGTCTGTTGCGAATTTGAATCGGAATGCCTTTACCGCAACCTGGGATCAAGGTAAACAATACCCAGTGTGCGCCGTATGATACTTTAACCAAACAAACCCCTTTTCAACGAGCCATCAACTCTGCGCAACAAATGCTCGATGTCCCTTCTTGCTCCCCGTTCTCCAAATCCACACCTCCGTGACGGTTCCGCCACCAGTGACCACCCGTTGTCTGTCAGGGAGAAAGGCCAGGTGAGTGACAGAGAATAGGCTGTGCCCAGAGATGACCAGCCATGGCCAAGGACTATTGTCGTCAGAAAGTTGCATCATGCTGGTGGTGCAAGCTGAGCAGTGTGTTGATTCTGCGTAAATGCAAAGGTGCGTGCTGAAAGGGCGGGAACTCGTCTTCAAGGCAGATGTGAGGTGATTCCCCTCTTTTAACACCCAATTCTTACCACGCCGTACAGGACGTTTTGATTTGTTTGCTTGGAGTGCGAATTTAGATTATCGTCTGGAATAATCACCAACGTCAATTGATTTCGAGGTAAGATACATTACTACCTTATTGGACTTGCTCTTCCTAAACTTCACCGAGCACATGAAAATGTCGACGTTTGCAGATCTGCTTCAGAGGATCATGCTCTCAGATCATGGCAGTCACTTGTATTCCAAACGGATCACACCCCACGGTTGACCTATCTCCGTTGTCATACATTATCCTCATTCCAATTATTTGTCGGTTTCTACTCTTCTCGAGCATCAACATTTTCACCTCCGTTGAACTGGTCGTGGCCCTACAGGTCCCGACATCAAATCTGGTTTCAAACCATAGGAGAATGTGGGGAACGGCCTCCGGATGAGACTCGTGGGTGTCCCTGGACACACCTTCGTTCCCAAGGTCGTCTATTTCGCCCACGGTCCTCTTCGTTCTGCTCAATATTTCGCTAGGAAAAGGGTAAGCATCATTTTTCGGTCCCGCGGACTTCGGAGGGGGAGCGGGGAGAATTGGCATCTCAGCGGCTCGGGTTCCTGTGGCGGCGAAGAGCAAGTGTGTAACTTTATGTCGATCCGTTTTGGCTTGATGAAACCCAAGTTACAATGAAAGAGTCCGCTTAGTGGTCGTCCGCCATTGACCCTTCCCACGACCTGTTTTCCAGATTCCACGCCTTCGGTTTCACCACCAAATCCAGTGGCAAGTTATAGTCTGTCAGGTGGTAGCGAATACGCGGTGTCAATGCCTCTTAGGGCCGAGGATCATTGTTGTCGGTTAGTTGAGACGTCGCAGTGAGTTGTCAGTGACAATGGCATGCTGGCAGCTGAATGCAAATTAGGCACTGTGTTGGAATAGCAAGCGCACGCGCAGCCACGAGAACGACCGGTCAGGACAAACGCCGGTGTGCATATGGTGCGCACACGCAACATTCCTCACGTAGACAAATCGTACGCCCCCTCCATCGCGTACTTTGCCTTTCCGATATTCCTGTGTTATCGCTTGCACGGATCTTAACAAGATCCTTTCAACCACTATACATTTGACACAGTATATAAGATGTACTTTGTGCTGTCAAGTAGCTCAGTCTGTTATCGCACAATGACTGATCATCCTCGACAGGTAAATATCATAGTCCGTTATCACACAACGACTAAGCGACCTCGACAGTCGTGCACCCATATCCGATCAAGCACCAGATTTCCTACACACTATTGATTCATTGAAATGCTTGCAAAGGTGAGCAGTGAACTGACAGAAGCAGAAAACCAACATATTGTAACCTTGAGGTTCATGATAATGCAAGTGCCCAGGTACAGACATGCAATTCAAAGGACTTCTTTTTCGCATATCTACCCTTTGTCGCAGTCTTTCTGGCCGATTACCATTGATCAATTCCAAAGTAAGATGAGCATATCGGCAGCATGTATTCCCCTCCAGAATCTTGCTGGCCACCAGACACTACTGTTGATGGGTCTGCCCAACTCCTCACCTACCTAGTATGGCAGACCTATGGGCTCTTCTCCACCCTCTCCTTCTGCCAGCTCCACCACTGCTGTCACAACTTCTCTACCCCCCAATCTCTCCGCTTGTCTGTCTCCCTCCGTCCGTCTTCGCAGGTGTCAATAGCACAACTCCCTCTCCTCCAACACAGCCTCCACATCATCCTCACTCTAATCATTCGTCTCTTCTCAAACTCGATGTCCAACCCCAGCTCTCCATCTCGCTCTCTCAGCAGGAGAAAACTGACCACTATATAGGCGGCATGGCTGACTCCTCCTGACCACGAACCTTGCCCTAAGCTTTCGTCATGCGTATGCGATGAGAGTGGCCATGGGATGTGACCTGAGGTAGTGCTTGGACCCAACGCCATTCACGGGGCCGTTCATGCCGTTCCTGGTCCCCTCGATCCATTTGGATATCTTGCTGCGCGACAGATGTGCATCGTTATCATGACCGGGACCGCGTGAGGAGATGGCGTGTGAGCCGGGGGCGACGATCGAGGTTGAGGTCACTTGGAAGAAGGTACTTGCATCATCTCGTTGATCTGTTGAGGCTCTGTGATCCATTTCGTGCACTGGTCCTCCAGAATCTATCGATGCAAACGTGGAGCAAATGAACATGGATATACATGGAGACACGATGTGAAATGGTGTACTTGTTTCGTGCTCGTCAAATCAAGAAGACCCCGGCGTCAACCGGGGCGACACATTCAACGATCTGGTGGAGGTCTCAAATGGCGTAGTCAACGCAGAAAGATGTTTAGTCTTGCCTGGGGTGTCTGGAACGAGATTAAAAGAAATGACGTGCAGTGGAGGGAGCACAACGTTTCGACAGCAGACAGTAGCTGCTGCACTGTTGCAAGCAAGGAAGATTCATATAACGAGTCGCGAAATTAAAGGATGTTGATCTGGTTACTAATGGATCCCTAGTGACAAAGCGTCAGCCAACATAAGAAATTCGTCGCTCAGCTATACCACTAGCAAAAGGTGAAGCGCATTAGAGACAAAACGACGCGCGTACCTTTGGGCGTTCCACTCCAATAGGTCCTCTCCGCATTTCGAAACATACATCCAACGACTATTTAAATCGGTTGCTGCGTTCTGGGAGACGAAAGTGTCCTAGTGCCCTCGCAGAAAGCGCAGTCAAAAGAAATCGCTCACAAGTTCAGTTTTCGGCGGATACCGAGGAACCGCATGCATATTTCAATGAATCCATGGCAAGTCGTCTGCGGTTGAGTTAGTCTGCTATTTAGTATATTAGAGCCTGAGGTAGTGATAGATGTACTTAGTTCTCAAACTTGTTGACCGGCGGCCCATCTCGGTCTGCCCTCGCTGTCGACCTCTGCTGAATGGTCACTCTCACGTTTGCGACGTGTCACTGTTCGGTGATCCCTCTGTCCCCGTCTTCTCCGTTTGTGTGCACCCAGCGCTGGAGCCCCCCTCGTTCCTGCTGTGATAACCTGATCAGCGCCTCGAGCGTTCCCCGATGCATACGAAAATCATACGTAGACCTGCCATGGTTTGCGCTACTCTTTCTTTTTGTCGACGGAAGGTACGTGGCCCAAACGATGAATGAACCTGTCATGGCTTGCTGCTCAAGTAAGTCCACGAGGTTTGGAGCATTCAGACACCCCCGAGGTCAACGAGAAACAAAACCATCAGCTTCACAATTTTTTTTCGACATCGTCATCGTCCAATGAACCCAATTCGCAGGCGTCCTTGCGCAAGGGACAAAACCGGCCATGACGCAGTGGTCCTGACACACTCTAGCCGGTATCGGCTTGTGTCGTGCGATCCTGGCGGCCTGCGGGCTAGTTTGGTGCTCCATCTCGTTCCCTCCAAGAGCTGTTAAAACACATACATCGTTCGCGGAAGAG
Source organism: Tylopilus aff. balloui (assembly GCA_038089055.1). NCBI lineage: Eukaryota > Fungi > Basidiomycota > Agaricomycetes > Boletales > Boletaceae > Tylopilus > Tylopilus aff. balloui. The sequence goes on from JBBPKC010000143.1 coordinate 14,882, forward strand.
AAACCTCCATGAACGTTCCCTGTCCTCTACGGGACTGAGCGTTTGAGTCCCTGAGTAATCCAGCACGATGACCTGGCGCGGAGCTAGGACCAGCAATTCCCAGAGCTATGCCAACGTACGATGTTCCTAGTTTTGGTTTTTACTCGACTTGGGTCCCTCTTCTTGTCCACGAGGAGACGCTGCCTTATGACAATTGGTCCTGCCCAACATACTACCAGAGACAGCCCTCACTTCAAGTGGATTACTTGGTGAGTGGCACATCAATCCTTTGCTGTGCCACGTTACCTGACACCCCAGTACCTTGCTTAGGGTTGGCTCGTGGGTGAAGATCGCTTACACTATACTTCACTCAGGGTTACTGACTCCAGTACGCGGCCCCGATCAACACCTCAATTCTGTTGGCAACATCATGCTTTCTGTACAGAATTAAATCCTCTAGGACAGTTTTAGTAGGTGAGCGCCGCAGAACTGCTCTAATGGTGCCCTGTTAGGTATACATACCCCATACAGTGCTTCAGCTGCAGAACCCTTGGCCCGATATGTGGTGAACGTCTGTTCCGTACTCAGGCCCAAGTCAGTCAAGTCTGAGTGAGAGGTACAAAAGTATCTGATCACCAGGACGAGCTACATCGAATGTTATACAACGTGTCTAGCCTACACCGAAAAGGAAGCACACAAAATTGACAGTCCGTGCCGGCATCGTGACAGAGTCAACACCATCGTCAAACGGACCTCGTTAACAACACCCCGCATCCTCTTATGGATACTCGCCTGTTAAATCTCATCATCCTTCGAAGCGAGAGATATCGCTAAAGGGAGTTGTACACCACGATCAAATTCACCGTCGACCATCGGAGCCATAAGGCGCATTGGTTGCCGCACGATCCGCTTCGCCTTCTCTGTCATCGCAAATTCGAACTTGCTTACCAGTGTAGAGACGAACGCTTGCATCTCAGCGACACTGCAAACTGAAAGTCAGAAATGCTCCATGTTTTGTAAGCGTTCATCATACGCAAAGCGCCACCCAAGACATGCACGCGTGCCAGTGGAGAATGTCATCCTGTGATCAACGTGCGTTGGTGAAAATGCTTTAGATCGTGCGGGGAATAAGGCGCACAAATGCGAGTATACCCCAATGCCAGGCAATTTCCTGTTGCCCATCCCGTCGTCTAACCACCGTTCAGGCCTAAACTCATGTGCGTCCTCTCCCCAAATATCCCTGTCCCTGTTTAACCGCGCAAGGTCAATTATCCGAGATGTGTCGACAGGGTGACAAAACACACCGGTTGTATGCGGCATTAGATATCACGATTTCAGTGCCACCAGGAACCAGTACTTCGTCGATCGTATCTCCAGATTTCGTAATTATTGGCTTAGAAAGCGGGAGAATCTCATCCCGAAAAGCGATTCGAGAGGATTGGGGCGCGGATGGATGTAACCGCAATCCTTCCTGGAACGGCGGAAGGTTGAATCGACATGGGTCATGGAAGGGGACACGCATACCTTGATCACAGCATTCAAGTAAGGTATACCTTCCAGATCCTGAATCTTGAGCTGGGGATCGCCGCGAGCACAGACAGCGGCCTCTGCTTTTCTCATCTCTTCCCGTAACCTGGACTGACTCTTTGGATTTCGTGCAAGCTCGAATAATATCCAGGAAATAGTAGATGAAGTAGTCTCATGTCCTGCGAAGAGCAGCACGCTGCATGTGGCGGTTCATGATTTTAGTTGGTAAGGAGATGGAGAAAATCGCCAGTAAGAAGCCTACCGCATCTGAGAAAACATCTCTTCGTCAGACAGCTTCAGCTTTGCGTCTGCATTCATGTTTGCCTTGACTACGAGAGAGTCAATAAGACTTGTCGGGTAACCAGAAAACGCGAGGGTAACACACCAAGTAGGGTAAAGATGTCCGTGTTGCCCTTTCCTTGTAAAAGAGCGCCCGACTTCTCCCGTACTAATCCCTTCGCAACAGTGGTGGCCATATTCTTCACATCACGAGCGCGGGCAAACCGGGGACTTGAACCATTGTCGACCATCCACTGGAGTATCGGGGTCGGGATGTACTTGGAAAAGGCAAGCATGAAAAGTTGCTTTGCTGGAGGAAGACCAAAAACGTCGTTACTGTAGGAGAGTTAGGCGGCATTGATAACTGCATTACGATGAAAACTCGCAAATAATTCTTGTACTTCTTCGCAAGTGGGTGCAAATCATCCTGGAGGGTACCGAATTGCACATCGAATGCGGCTGTCAAGACGGTGTATAATCGACTCTGCAAACAGGAAAACAATCGTACCCTGACCAATCGCATCCAAAGCCCCACGCGAGAGCCAAGACGTAACGTCAACGATAGTAGTTTGACCGGCGGTACCCCCAACAATCTCCATCCACCGTGCACCCAGAGCGTCGGCGCAATCCTTGAATATCGGCAAAAATGCCTTGGACTCCTTAGACCCGAATCCCGGAAGCATGATAGTCCTTTGCCGCTTATGGTCCTCGCCTGCGATATGGTCATTTCAAACAAAGACTTGAAAGAGCTAGAAGTAAGAACTACCGATGGCCGAGACAATCCCCTCGCCGTTCATCGTTCGGAAAAGAACACGAAGATAGGAAGGCCTTGAAAAACTGTCCGAGGATGTGCTCAACATCTTCTGCATTGCTCTCGGATCCGTAACCATGAGTTGATCTTCCTGTGGTTTATCATGACCCACTTGAAGATGGCAGCAGCATGAGATAGCAGAACGAACTTACCCCGAGGATACTCTTGAACCGAATAACATTGCCATACTGACTCTGCCATGCGAAATCTGCCTCACCGACTGGACGTTGGTACAGCTCGAGCAGATTACCTAGCGGTGAGAGTGAAGTAAATACTAATTTACTGGGAACGAACGGGGGAAAGACTGTACCGAAGATGAACGACGGTGACTTGGGCCCACGAATCATGGACAACGACGGGCGGGTGAGACGCTTGTACAGCGCACGAACAAGAACGAAGGTGGTCAACCCCACCAGTGCATACAGAAGAATCATCATTGTAAAGGAGGTCGAAGGATTCTGGGCGAGTATCCTGGAGAGTGATCTTCATTAGAAGCGAGTTAAATACCCCGGCGTCCCCTGCGAATTAGTTTCAGCCTGCCCCATCCGTTCTACATCGTGTCATTCTGTATCATTTCACATCGACGAGTGTATCATCGAAGTCGGAGCCAGTGTGGTGTGAGATGCACGAGCGGGCCGGCAAATGGCCTTTGACGTCAGCCTGTCAGCATAACCGAGGTTCGCGAGTTTCCGACTCACCCCGGTCTCTTCCACATCTCGTGTACAACGGCTTTTTTTGCAACCGAGTCGTCTGGTCTGCACGAAAGGATGGGGTTCCTCACACGCCAACATAGTACGGGCTCGCTACGACAATAAAACCTTAGACTCAGTCCCACAGCCAACTTGCGACCCCCGAACCCTATGGGTGCATGCCAACCATGATTGGTGACCCACGGTTACAATGTCTCTCCCAGTGGGAGCGGGCGACTGCGGGGCGATCCCAGCGGGCTCTAGCCTCTCTGAATGGGTCCATTTGTGTTCTATGACACAGTGACTCTGACGTGCTCTGACCAACATTGGTAAGTGTTTCATGCGATCATGTACGGCCAGCCTAGCACGGTGTTCCGTCCCCGTGCCGGTCTTGAAAAAGGAAACGGAAGAGCGGTTGATCGATCCTAAATGTATTCCTCTTTGCCCAGGAAGAAGCGACCCTGCTGGACGTTCATGCGTTCTTCACGGGCCTGAAACATATCGAACAATAAAGCGCGAGGGTACTCGAACGCCAGTTGTGGGGGAGTTAGCAAGCGCATGCGCAGCCACGACTACGACCGGCGCAATTGATTACCAGTGTGCATATGGTGCATACACACAACATTCCTTGTATACACAAATTGTATGCTCCCTTTATTTCATCTCACCACATACTTTATCTTTCAGATATGCCTGTGTTGTCACTTGCATGGATCTTAGCAAGATCCTTCATTAACTATATATTTGATATAGTATATAAGATGTATATTGTGCTATCAAGCAGCTCAGTCTGTTATTGCACAATGACTGAGCATACTTGATAGCCATTGCAGTTTATCTGATTTGATTATAACTCTGACATTCTCTTCTTTATTTGTGTGCACTCCATACCAGAGCTGCCCTTGTTTCTGCTTTAATAGCCTGATCAACACCTTGAGTGTTCCCTGAGGCATACAAAAATCATACATAGACCTGCCATAGGCCACTGGCAGTAATTTTTGCACTACTCTTTTTTCTCATTGACAGACACAAAGGCAAGGTACATGGTCCAAATGATGAATGAGCTCATTGTGGCTTGCTACTCAAGCAGGTCCACAAGGTTTGGAGCATTCAGACACCCCCGAGGTCAACGAGAAACAAAACCACCGAGATATCCGCTTCACAATTTTTTTTTTCCACATTGTCTGATCAACTTTTTTGCGACTAATGTACTACGTCCATTGAGCCACGCAATACTTGTTCATAGGAAGGTACGATGCCTCGTCTGAAAGCCGCTATCATGATTCGTTCATGGTACCTTGCCCGAGAGACGCTGATGACGACGGTGTGTCCACGTGACGATCAACGGTCGTTGGCACGTTGCCAAGAGGTAATGATTCGGGGCAACAGCTCAAGAATTGCTGTATAGTGGACATGATCACGTCCGCAGTAGGTCGCTCCTCTATCGACGACCAGCAATCCTGGATCAAATCCCAGTGTGCGTCGTAGATCGCTCGTGACGCTGGTCTGCCTGGCGTCTGTCCCTTTGCCAACCGTAACACGACGGCCGAGTCTTCCCGTACCTCCGACCATGGCTGCTTTCCAGACAACACCTGTGAGAATATCAGCACTGGCATGCTATTGGTGTCTGAAAATGACGTCCCTGGAGAGCGACACAACCAAACGAGTATATATCACTCTTGGCTGTCCTGTTGGACGTCTCGTCTGGATCGACCTGCTCTGGTGCTATCCAGCGCAAAGCGCCCGGTCGTGCCGTTGACCTTTGCAGATAGCTTAATGCTTCCGGGATACTCCCAATCAAGGAGGCAAATCCAAAGTCAGCTAGACGCGCAGTGTAATCTGCGTCGAGAAGCACGTTGTTCTGTGCTTCAGTTAGACGGAGAGAAAGAAAACGACTTCTTCTCTGACGCACGCAGTTCAGGTCGCCATGAACGATGGGAAAAGAATGCACTGAAGCGTATTACTTTCACGCCCCCAACAACGTAACGACGACTCACAGTAGTGTAGTCCATTGACAATATCTAGCAGCTGTCGTACTCGGTTAGAGGAGGATGTGTCAGAAGTTTGGTGGACGCACAAACCGGAGTCTGTGTCCTAAATCGAGGGCATGGTCATGCTTCGCCACGAAACAGTGGAGAGACTCGTTAGGCATCCATAGCGATACCAAGGATATTGCACCACGCATTCCAAACCCATACGCAATACCCAAGAATGGGACGACATTTTCGTGATTGAGCCTTCTCCAAATTCCGAGCTCTCGACGGAGCATCTGGGAGTAATTGAGATTTTTTTTGGCTGTGAACCGAACGGACTACCTTTACGGATCTGTCGTTTGCATCCGCATCTAATGTGAACCGGAAACGGAACGCCTTTACTGCGACCTGAAGTCAACGTAAATAACAAGCAGTGGAAGTCATACCACGATCAAACCTCTTTGGGCGAACCACTGTTGCACCAACACCTATATACATCCCCAAATCCACCTCCAGCGATGTAATGATCGTCAGCTTTGACAATATAAGGCGTAAGATCTGGTGGTGCGGGTCCTAGGTGGCATTCGCTGATTTGCAAAAGGCAAGAAATCAGAAGATCGTGCTATAGCGTAGCAAACGGACAAACCCAAAGGTGGACTCTTTCGATTGCACGACCTCCAGAGAAAGCCGCGTAGAGTGCGAGTGAAGTAGTGCTGGGGGTGTACTAGGACGGGGTGGAAAAGATAGCTACGAGAGGGATGAGCGACTAAACTGAGGGCCTTCTGTTGGTTGAAAGCCCCTACATGCGTGGTTTCAGAGGACTGACCTAGAATATGAGCAGGACGAGGGTGTGGCATCGAGAATAACGCACGTCTGGAAAAAGTCGATCTTCCTGCGATATCAAGGGACTATCAGAAGGAGGATGGATGTACTGCGCGTCCGCTTGATCGGGGAGAGGTGGGGTTTTGGAACCGTCGTTTGGGCGCCGTATAGGATAAGTCTTACACCCTGAATCGGGTACTACAGAAAATGACATGCGAGGTATTGCCAATGGCTTCGAAGAGGTGTCAGGAAGGAATAGAGCAAAATGATCTGCGGATACTCACATCGTGATCGACATCAAAACTTTGTGGGGCGCTAGAAACATGCAGCGCGGGATATGGCGGAGGTGGATGAAACGGGGAGATTTCCGTGCAACGTGCGGTGTCTTGCGCACCGTTGAGGTAAGCAAGCCGTGGCTATTGGATGAAGAGGGCAGTAAACTTGCACACTAGATGCGTTTGGTGAACGTCCTAACCTCACTCACAACCTCCGCCAACCAGGGTGGCCGCCACACATATATCGCTCCATCGACTCCCGTAGACGCCACGGATTCGCCAGAAGGAGAAAACCGGACTGCGTAGACGCCACCACTGTGCCGTAGGTGCCGTCCCACAGGATGACCTAAAGTTGCATCCCAGAAACGCACAGTGCCATCATCGGACGCACTCGCAAGGATCCGACCATCTGGAGAAAGTGAGAGGGAACGTATCCAGTCGGTGTGCCCCGTCCACGGATGTCCGATTTGCTTCCCTGTGTCGGAGTTCCAGCAACGAATCGTTTTGTCGTAGGAGGCAGAAAAGAGTTTGCTGCCACCGCGTGACCAGAGCACACAACGAACCCAGTTTTCATGACCTTCCAATGGGCCAAGGACGAGCCTCCCGCTCTCGATGTCGTAAATCCGGACGTCGTCTTCAGTGCCACAGGCGAGTCTGGTTCCACTAGGAGAGAAACACAGGGATAACAGAGAACCAGTGGATCCGATGGCACCACTCATCTGCGTCCCTTGCATGGTGTAAAATGCCACGCTCGATTTACCGACTGCAATGAGCCGATCATCCATCGAGATGGCAATTTCGGGGAACCTCCTCCGCTGAGTCCATGTTTTGATGAGCTCCTGCGACTCGACGCCCCACACCTTGATCGTCCCATCTTCACCACTGCTGATCACCATCGTGCCATCCCGAGTCACGGCGAGCGAAATTATGTGGCAGTCCCCATGCTCCATTGAAGTCCCTTCTTGGTCCCCATTCTCCAAATTCCGTATTCTAACCGTGGTGTCCCCAGAGCCAGTGACAACCCGTCGTCCATCGGGAAGATACGCAAGGGCGGTGATAAAGCGTCTATGCCCCGAGATTACTAGGTGTGGCCGAGGGTCGTCGTAGTTGAATGATTGCGCCATGACGATGGTGCATTGGCAGTCAGGTGCAAGAAGGGCAGTGCGGAGTCGGAAGGTTTGCAAGCGAAAGGCTGAGATGAACAAGCGGTCATAGGCGCACAGCCCTTGAGGCACATTAGATGGGGCGATTTCCTTCTTCGCATCTCCCCGCCGTCGACATAAACCCTATCCTTCCGTCATTCCGATCACTCCTAGATCCGCACTCGTTCTTAGACCGGACATCCAACCCCGATCCGATGTTTTCACTTTCGCTTACTAGGCGAAATCTGAAGTGCATGTCGATGGTGCATCCCACAGATTTAAATCCCAGTCCGACTCCAGGCTTGCTGCTAAGGACTGAATGAAAACAGTGTGAAGAACGACCCTGGGATAGGACCTACCTTTGCTGCTGAAACCACCCGTATCGTTCGTGATCCGCTTTTAGATCTCACCAGAGATGGTCATCGTTGCCAGGCTGTGCAGGGAAGGAGGGGACGAGGCCGGAGGTGGGGATGCAAAGGTTTGCAAGGAACGGAGCGCGTGTATTGCAACATCGATCCGTCAAGGTGCTGTGACCCGCTTCATACACTAGTTCTCTCGACGATCTGTGTCCCATGGAGTGATAAGTGGATGACCCATGCAAAAAAGTATCGTGGATGGCACCTAATTCGAGATCGTCACGTCGAGAAGGCCTTGTCGTCCGAGGCGTGATTTGGCTTGAGTAGTTTCAAGAAACGTGTGGTCGTTCCCAAGAGACTCAGACTCGTCTGACCTGCCTTGAATAAGATCCCGACAGCGCTGCAACAAGCATACGAATTAGAAGTGCCCAGATGGCCCAGGGGGGGAGTGGTGGCATGTGAGGTCACACACCGCAGCTTTAGGAAGCCATTTGAGAGCACCAACATGGGGTGAGAAACAGGGTCTCGTCAACGAAGTGGCCGTCGTTTGCTACCTTCAATGGGTTCATCAGGGTGAGCGGAACGAGTGGTTCTGCTCCTCCCAATGACCCCATAAAGGCCACGGATCAAGCACGAAACAGAGGGAGAAGAAATTTAGCGAGGTCAGGGGAAAGTGGGCGTCGCTCAGGTCGCTGACTCGATTCCCAAACCACCGTGTACCATGCCACTATTTTGTCCACTTTGCTGCTCTCGGTACCCATTGCTCTCTTTGTACTCATGCTAGGGCCTGCTGATGAGCGATCTGGTGTACGTTCTGACCGTTGCTGATGCTAACATGACAGTTGTCTGGCGTCGATCCACAAGTGAACAGAGACGCTCTGCCCGAGCATCTTTGTGAGTATGCGGTCAATGCGGAGCATCAAGAAGGACCGGATGGCATTTCCCTCTCCCCTGACGGCTTCACTGCAAGACGGAGGTCTACCGAAACACGCTTCTTTAAAGTCAGGGCTCCATTATGGTCCCAACGTCGCAAATTTTCGGCGTAGTTGCAAAGCGCAGAACATCAGCTGATACCCATATTACAACAGTGGGCCCCGGGGGCGACTTCAAAAAGCCATGTCAGCGAGTGTTGATTTCTTACAGCGAGACACGAACACGTTTATCTCCCTAGGACAAGTATCTATCCTATCTGCAGATCCCATCGAAGACCGGACCCGTGAGCGGTATGAAAACCGTAAGCCCTCACCGATTGAATGAACCTCCCCGGGCCAGTTTGCGGTATAGAGGGGAGGATTAACCGATGCCTATGGCTCCAGGATGGGCTGCGGGCCCTGGAATCCTTCTACCCTCTGCAAAAGGTATCGTCATTGAGTCCTGTCATGAGCACTTGGATAACGAACATGGAGGGCCTTTCCGTAGAGGTCACGACTCGGGTGAACACCTCGAAGCAAGTCATAATCTTTCGGGGAACAGCAGGGCTGTATAAACCCTGGAGTTCCCTAGCGACTGATAACTTCTTGTCTGGTACGAAGCCAGGATGTATTCAAATAATTAAGTATGTACACCGTGAATCTCTCGGAGATGAGGATCTCTTACGATCAGCTAGATAATATACATACATCAAAGAGAGGTACATGTGCATCATTGAATATAGACTGAACCAGTATGTCGATGGAAATTGTTATCCTCACCGATCGAAGCGCAGCCCTACAAACGCTGCTTCTTGAGGGCATATCCCTCTGCTGTAGTCACTCTGAATCTTGGCTGCTTGCCCAGCATCGACGGACTGGAGTTGTGGTACTTAACCAGGCTGCCCGAGCCCGACGCAACGACCGTTGAAGCCAGCCCATCGTTGTCACCTGTGCACGCTGAGAGGATTGGAGTGCCGTATATGTCCAGGAACCTACCCTGGTGTGGAATGAACCGAAGCCGACGTTCAGGCTCATCAACAAAAAGCGCGTCATGCAGCTTGTCTGCATCCTCTGCACTCAGGCCAGACACACCCTTGTCTCTCTCGCAAACGATGCCTTGTGGCCAGTTTACGATCATGTATCCCTTCTTCTGCAGGTCTCTTTCGAGGGTGGACCACGGTAATCGACCATTGGACAGCTTGAAACCGACCTCACCTGGGTGCACGCCACTTAACTGACTAAACAAACGTTCGGAGTGATGATGAACTCACGAAGCATTGCGACAAGTTTTTCTTTGATTTTGTCAATCTTGTGAATCTTTTTAGGGTCTCCGCTGGATGCGGAACGAAAGACCGACATCGAGGATTCCGTCCTAAGTATGTGCCTGTGGAAAGGTGATAAGGATTAGGTCGAGGCAAAAATCTCTTGCAATGCAAATATAAGGTGATTGACACTTTCATGCTTGCAGACATAGCGTTGATAAGAGAACATACTGACATTGGGTTCCAGTTGATATGCATCATGCTTTTCAGTTCTGTGTTCCGTGCGTTGGCAGGTGGGCTTGACGTGACGAGACCATGGGGGACATGAAGCCCATCTGAAGTTGCGAGATCAAGCTGAAAGAGGTGAATTGGTGGATATACGAGACAACCTGCGGAAATTCATACCAATTTGCGTAGGCGTATCTCGAATTTGTGCTGGCGTTCTTCAGTGTCGAGAGAGTGGTCGGGAAGGATGAACTCCAAGTCTATTTCGTCGGACATGGACTCGGAAGACGATGCTTCGGAGTCGTTTTCATCGAGGCAAGTGGCAAGGAGAGGCAGTGGGCTGGGAAACGGTGGGGCGCATGCAGATGGAAGAACAGGTGGATATCGCTTTGAGGAAGTGTGAGTGGTTGAATGGAACGCTAAGAACAACAAACATTGCTCACAAAAGGATCGAAATCCAACCCTTGTGGAAGGTGTGGCGTAGAGTATGGAGGAGGTGGAGGGAAGAGGGGCGCCTGGACGTAATGTGTGATGACGTTCGCATCATCCAGATTTGTCTGTTAGTTGAAGAGAGCGGTGAACGTGGAGCTGAGACACATCTTACCTGACTCGCGACGGGAGCTGACAGCCAGGGTTCCCGCCAAAAAAACACTTTTCCCGGTTTCCCTGCAGATGCCACGGATTCGCCAGAGGGAGAAAAACAAACTGCATTGACGGGGCCGCCATGTAGCAAACATTGCGTGAATGGATAACCTGAAGTTGCATCATAGAAGCGTACGGTCGTATCCCAGGACGCGCTCGCAAGGATCTGACCGTCTAGAGAAAGGGAGAGGGAGGTTATCCAGTCGGTGTGACCTGTCCAGGGTTGTCCGATCTGCTCTCCTGTGTCGGGATTCCAGCGGCGAATTGTTTTGTCGCTGGATGCAGAAAAGAGTCTGCTGCCATCGTGTGACCACAGCAAACAACAGACATATTTGTGGCCTTTCAACGGGCCCAGGACGAGCGTACGACTCTCGACGTCACAGACGTAGACGTCGTCATAGGTACCACATGCGAGTTTGTTTCCGTCGGGAGAGAAACACAGCGACGTCACTAAGGCATCCGATTCGATGATGTCACCGACCTGGGCACCTTGCATGGTGTAGAAAGACACTGTGAAATCAGCGACCGCAATCAGTCGATCGTCTGGCGAGATGGCAATCTTGGGAATCCTTTCCGGGCGGGTCCATTCTTTGACAAGCTCGTGTGATTCGACGTCCCACACTAGGATGCTCGCCATTTCATCAACGCTGATAATTCTGGTGCCATCCCGAGTCACAGCGAGGGAGTACACGTGGTCCTCGTGCTCCATCGGTGTTCCCTCTTGCTCCCCATTCTCCAAATTCCACACCCTTATCGTTCTATCTTCAGAGCCCGTGACCACCCGTCGTCCGTCAGGAAGAAAAGCCAGGTGGATGATAGGGCTCTCGTCTCCAGAGATGACCAGCCATGGCAAGGAAGCGCCGGCAGACTGTTGTCTCATATGAATGGTGTACTGGTAGTCGAGTGCAAGTCGAGCTGTGTCGAGTCCGCGTATACGCAAAGGTGCGTGGTGGAAAGGGCAGAAACACGTTGTCACTGAGGCGATACCCTTCCTTTTAACGGTCAATTCTGGCCACGCTCGACAGGATGATTTTAATCGGTCGCTCGGAGCATGAATGTAGGTTATCGTCTGGCGAGTTCACCAACGTCGCTTGATTTCAAGGCAAGATACATCACTACCTTATCGTATCTGCTCTCCCTAAAGCTCACAGTGTACATATCGGTGTTCCGAGTCGCAGGTCCGCATTACAGCAATCCCCCGTGTTTAAACTGGACGGCATGCCACGGTTAACTTATCTCCACTCTCACACGTCATCCTCTTTCCGCTCACTCGTCGGTTTCAACTCATTTTGATGTCCAACGCTGATTCAATATTTCACCTTCGGTCAGCGGGAACAAGTCTGGGAGTGCACAGCCCTACGAGTTCGGACATCAATTCTTGTCTCAGGCCATAGGGGAATGGGGATGCGCGTGGTGAAGAACGGCCCCCGGGTAAGACTCAAGGATGTGCTTGGACACACAAATTCATCTATTTCGCTCGTGGCCCCTTTCGTTCCACTCGGGATTTTGCTGAGCAAAGGAGAGATGTCGTTTCTTGGTCCCACGGGCTCCGAAGGGGATATGAGACAAGGGATTTGGCATCTCAGTGCCTTCATTCCCTGTGGCGGCCGAGAGCGAGCTTGTAACTTTTTATCGACCCATTTTTAGCTCGGTGACATTTCAAGTTACACCGGAAGAGTTTGTCGAGTGTTCGTGCGCCATCGACCCTTCCCCTGACCTGTCCTCCCGCATTCTTGGTTTTGCCACCAAACCTTGTAGCCCATCAGGAAGGTACACAAGGGAGGTGATACAGTGTGACTGACGATGGCGCAACGGCAGTCGGGTGCAAATTAGGCCCCGTCGATTCGCCGAAATGTTAGAGAAGGTGGGGAGCGGAACGACAGAAGCGGAGAACTCTGAACATGTAACTTTAAGGCTTGTGATACTACGAGCGTCGAGGAAAAGACATACAATACAAAGGTTTTCTTTTTCGCACGTCCACCCCTCGCCACGATTTTTCTGGTAGGATCACTGCCGAGTGAGATGATCATATTAGTAGCACAGATCCACCCCTCCATGATCTTGCTAGCTACCAGGTATTACTGTTGGTTGACGCGTTGTCACTCATCTGGCTCCAGCCCGTCTTGGTGTTTTCCTCGTCCACTTCACGATGACAGCCCATCCCCCCGCCCTTTCACGACGAGTCCGATGTTCGGTGGTACGCTTGTGCTGTCCGAGTCTTCTCCGTTTGCATGCACCCCGTGCCTGATCCACTCTCGTTCTCACTCCGATCGCTTCATCAAAACCCCAGGCTTTCCCCCACGCATGCGAAATCATACGTAGCCCACGCCCCAGTAACCCCCGCGCCGCTCGCTCTCTTCGTCGGCCGATGTGAACAGACAAGGGGCGTGGCACAAACGACGAACGGCTTGGATTAATGGCACTCCGCTCAAGTGGGTGCACGAGGCTTGGCACGTTCAAACATCCCCAACGTCGACGAGAAATAAAAGCACAGAGGTATTCTTTTCTTTTCCCCCGACATCGTCAACAACAGCACGTTCGGCTCCATCAGCAGGGCCTCCCCCATCCCCATCCACGTCACCGTGTCGAATTACTAGACCGGTTGCAGTTCGTGCATGAGACGCTAGTCGATCCTGCTC
>JBBPKC010000144.1:14522-31136 GCA_038089055.1 Tylopilus aff. balloui
TGCATAGACATACCCAGGCCAATAGACGTTCGAAAATCTTCAAGTGGTCCATGGGGTTGCAAAAACGTGTAAGATATTATAAATAGAAAGGGGGGAGGACTTAGTACCAAATTTGCTGAAGACGAGACACTTGGAGATGTAGAGAGCAGTAGTAGGGGAGAGCTCGCGGGCTCACTATTTCGCTCCCTCTGATAACCGCCCCGGCAGTCTCCGACCACGTGACCTCCGCTTCTGTGCAGTATGCCCGCACTGCCGTATCGAAGGCTCTTGATTTATGTTCCGGAAAATGAGCGGATGGGTCACATTTCGCTTCCATTATTCGATAGCCCGTCGTAAATTGTTGAAACAACGTTTTTGATTACTCCCGACGTTTTACTTCAAATTCATGTCAAGCGCGGCGTATGTACTAAAATTTTACCCATGCGAGGGCGTCATCAGTGGAGATGTATGGCAACGACGCATCACCGACAAGATGCGACCAAAAATTAAGATTAAGTGGCAAAGTTGCTCGCTCTCGGGAATGAGTACTTGAGTGACAAAGTCACTGACAGTTCATTGGGTGGACTTCCCTTAGTGGATTCCGTTCAATGCAAGCCTCGAAGAAGTGTTTGGTCCCCCGAAGGTCGCTACCAATCCAGCGCGCAGGAGTTCGATGGTAGATCTTTGAAACGTTCCCACGTCGCCTAATGCCAGGTTGCACGGAAAGTATCGATGACAGCGTGCTCAGTTGCGCTAAAGGGTCGTCACGTTTCACAACAGGCGGGGTCTGGGCTTCAGGGGCTCATCCGTCCCATCCCTGACTAGCATTTATGCACCACCGTTAGCCGTGGCTCATGAGGTCAAAACACTTACATCTAATAATCGACAGCTTACCCCAAACATGCAGTTCCATCACCAATCTACTTGTCACATGGAGCGAAAACTGACTCGAAAGGTGATAATTATAACATACCTTTCCGGGCAACATCCGTCGTCGCCAGAGACGTATATAACTGGTGGAACTGCTTCATCCTCGCCGTTTCAGCCCTCCTTGTAATTAAAGAAATACGCTACCCATGGGAACTCTCTGGGGCGTTGATTGCCAAAATCGTACGTACCCGCGAGAATACTTCTCCAGCTCAGATCGGCGTTTCTTTTATAGACCCTCGCTGTTGCGGCTCTGAGTGGACTGGAGCTGGAACAACCCGAATTTGATTTCGCCAACAAGCCAACTGAATTCACGTCCAAGTTTCCGTATGGAAAAATCTCGCATCCGAAGGCCCGGGCGGCTTCACATTGATCGGTGCGCCCATCGCGCGTTGTCGTGAGTAGGACACGGGGTCAGTGGCCGGTCTCGGAACCAACGCGAACCCGCTGGGCTCTAATGTAAGCGAGATCTCACTTGTCGACAAATGGGTCCACTTGGCGGAACAAGAGACCGAACAACCTGGTTGCAGCGTCACTGGGATGATTTATGGCTTTGTACCATTCAATCTTGTGTGAGTCGTCGGATCTTGAGGCATCCTGGCGAGCGAATCTTTACGGTAGATCCTCGACGGGTACACGGAGCGTCGGCTTAGCGCTCTTAAATATGCCGAGTCGTCCCTTGCTCCGCGTCCTTCTGGTTACTTGGTCTCGGACGTTGTAACTCTCGCGGACGTCGTCCCGGCGGGGGCAGACTATCGTTGCTCATGCGTGACGCTCGGATCCGCGGAACGTGCACAACACCCACACGTTTTTGCCTACTTTGCCAAGGTGACGGCAGACGCGAGGTTGAAACAGTTTGGGGGAACGAGAATTTCATTGATGTCATGATTAATGAGCCCAAACCGCAGCCACGCCCTTGATTTCGTTTTGACGGACTAACCGGCACTAATATGCGCGGATGCTACCAGAGGAAGCAATCCCCGGAATGTCCAGTGGACGCAACTAAAGTTCAGCCTGATCCATGTCGTGGTTGGGGTGACTCGTTTTTCCATCGATGACGATCACAACAGTGCTCGGGTAGTCAAGATCCATTTTCAGGCAGGCTGTGCGCTCTCTGGCTGTTGCATCTCGCCGCGTCCATGGTGCCCTTGAAGGGTCCGAATTGACTGCTACCGAAGAGGCGAAGCAGGGAAGTGCAGCTGAACCCGGACGGACGCCGCGAGTACCGCCAAATGATCGTTGTGCGCTTGTGGTTCGGTTCCCGGGCCAGACGACCGGCTCCAAGTCGAAAGCATCTAACCGCTTTCTTTCGTCGCTAGTGGGGGAATGGAGCAATGGGGGCAACCGCGATGGGACAGTAACCACCGCGTCCGGGTCTCCGCGCTGGGTGCATATAAGCTTTGCGGACGGATTCTAGAGCGATGACCCTCCCTGCTGAAGTGGATTGTCGGCGACATGATGGTAGTGTACTTTACTACAAACAAACAACTATCTGCTAGAGCGACACCCACGTTTCAGAAGCGTTGGAGATGACTCGCCTTGCTTAGAAGCCTGTGCGGGAGTCAGGGTGGGTACTGGTCAAGTTGGGACCTTATATATGTCATCGCATCTGCGCAAGCATCGTTCCTTTCTCAGGGATCCGGACACGCAAAGATTCTTCAAATCTCCATCTGGGTTCAGTGTCTACATCTCTCCCAAGTTTACGACAGATCTCACCTCTAAGGCCGACTTGGCAGATTTGCAGGGTTACAGTGATCGGGTTAGAAGTCCCTTTGGCTGGCGAGACACTGTCACGGGCGCAGTCCGGGAAACCGGCTGAGAGACCCTCTGTAACTCCCGCTAATAATCGAAGACCTGATCACCCTGTAATGGCATCGATAGAACGCATGGAAACGGAAACTGACTCGAATTTCGGGTCCACCTTTTCCCCAAGTATAGGGGTCACGCTTTTATAGAATTATTGATCATTACCGGAAATATAAACAGCATTGAAGCCTTCAGCCCACCCTCGTAAATTTGTCTCAGGAAATATGGTACCCGTCGGAACTCTCTGGGGCCTAACTCGCCAGGCTCAAACTAAAATCGTGAGTCGCTGCGAGTTGCATAACTGAACATGCCCGTCAATGACCATTGTTTTTAGATCCTCAGCGTTGCCGCCGTCAAGGGACTGCAGCTGGAACTGCGCGAGATCGATTTTTCGAACAAGTCTACCGCGTTCACGTCCACATTTTCTTATGCCAAGATCCCTGCCTTCGAGGGCTCGGACGGCTTCAAGCTGACTGAGGGTTTATCGATTGCCCGTTACCGTAAGTGGGAACCGAGTTCTTCAAGCACCCAGCATTCACCTATTCTAGTGTCCGGTCTCGGGACCGAGGTGAACCTGCTAGGTTCCGATGCAAAGGAAATCGCCCTTGTTGATCAGTGGACTCACTTCGCGGAATCAGAGGTCATACGAGTCGGTCTTGGTCTCGCAGGCCTAATATACGGCTTCTCTCGGCCATTCAGCCGCGAGGTGAGCATGAGACTCCCCGGTATCGTGACACGCACGACTGAGCGATACATGCTCTGTAGAGCCTTGATAGACTCACAGAGCAGCTCGTTTGTGCTCTCGAACACGTCGAGGCACACCTCAAGGCGGGTACCACTGCTTACTTGGTCTCGAACTCTGTCACTCTCGCCGATTTTGCGTTGGCCGCAGGGGTTCATCTCGCTGGGTGCCTCTCGTTCGGAACGGCAGAACGTGAACAGTATCCGGCTACCTTTTCGCATTATGCCAAGGTGACCTCGGACGCGAGGGTGAACAAGTACTGGATCACCGAGAAATTCATCGATGTCCGGATCACTGAGCCCAAAACGGACAAACACTCTTGAAGCTGTAACCGGTCCGACTAGTGGATATGTACGCGTCTGCAGAGTGTTGTAACAGTAACAGCGATGCTGAGGCTGGTGCAGAATGCATAGAAATGACGCACAACTTGAGTGAGACAGGTGATGTGAGTCAGGCGCCAGCACAAGCTGCGCGACGAGACGCCGGCAAAGGTCAGGAAGAGGGCCATGGAAAACGCATGATGAGTTCAGACTTTCAATAAAAATTTGCTAGCGTAATATGTGAAGTGACTCAGAGGGAGGCGAGCAGGAGGAAGACCCGATTCCAAGCGTGTTTAGGGGGCAAGGACCGTCATTTGTCGTCTGGGAATTGTTGTTGAGTCCAAGACCCCAAGTTGGAGCAGACAGCGTTGGACGGCCCAGCTCGTTGCTAAACCGCCATTGTCCGACTTAACACCCATTCCACCACACCTCACTTGAGTGCCTTTTTTTTTCTTGCGGACACACATAGCAGTGCGACGGACTGCTGTACTTCTTTTCTCCTGCTTAGCTCCGAAACCTGGCCTCACAGGATATCTTGTTGCTGCCGCTGCTGCGCCCATCATGCTTGGGCACGCACAGCGTGCTGCTCTCAGCCTTTCAGTGTCAACGTCCTGCATCGATCATCTTCTTACTGCATGCCGCCAGATTTTGCCCAGGCCGACCCTCGTGGACTTCCCCTTAGCTCACTTCTTCTGACCCCAAAAGATCGAGTATTTATCTCCCTCATTCGCCATGGCAGCTTCTCGCAACCCGCTCTTCTCTGTCGCCCAGGACTGGCTGCCAGGTTGGATTCAAGACAACCATTGGCTCTTTGCATCAAAGTATAGACAGTGATCATTGATCGCGCTCGAGTTCGTCGACAGGTAGGTGGTATTCTGTTCATGCCTCACCTGATGTCCTTCCACTGAGCGAATCTGCGCAATAGGTTCCCGTCTGATGAGACCGCGTCTTTTATTGCTTACTCCGAGGCTATGCACGGCCATTGCGCCCTGCTGCGTGCCGTCAATGCCACTTGCCAGGCATGCGGAGATCGCGAGGCCCGGGCGCAGCAAGGTCTCTAGGGGTCTTGACGACATCTGAGGCCCGCCGTGTTCTTGTAGTCAGTCCATTTACCTCACAAGCATCCTCGCCCTGCTTCGTTTGCCCTCACGACATCATGGTGGTCGCAGCTGACGGACTCCGAGTCAGGCTCGGACTATAACTGGTAAGTCCTTTTTTTACGGGTGTGGTAGCTCACCATTTACCTTCATACTGATCCGTTCGTCGTGTTTTGTCTTCCCTTGCACCCACTTTGCTCAGTTTACATAGTATTGTGCTCTCAATGAATTCGTCGTCTCGTGCCATGTTGTGTCACGTCTTGTCTGTCCTAGCCCGTGAGTCGTGACTCCTCGTCCATCAGAAGGGGACTCAGGGTGTTTCCCAGGTTCGAATCGCTCAGCCCCCATCGGTGGCTGTGAGGATCCACGCATCACCGCCACGCCCTGCGAGTGCGGGTAGCCAATCAGACTGTGAATAGCATGTCTATTTTCGAGATAAAGTTCTGGGTGAAAACAAGGCCCGATTATGTTATTTCGGCTTACATGTCCTCGCTCGTGGTGTAAGTAACCTGTGCGGCTCTTCTGTCTGCATCGTTTCAGTCCTTCCCTGTAGTTTGTCTGAAGCCTAACTCAAATATGGGGCACATCGGAACTCTCTGGGGCGCAGCTCCTCAACCTCAAACCAAAATCGTAGGTCGCTGCGAGTTGCATGAGTAAGCGTGCTAACGACCCTTGTTTTTAGATCCTCAGCATTGCCGCCCTCAACGGACTGGGGGTGGACCTGCGCGAGGTCGATTTTTGGAACAAGCCCGTCGTGTTCACAACCAAGTTCCCCTATGCCAAGGTCCCTGCCTTCGAAGGCTCGGATGGCTTCAATCTAACTGAGGGCATGTCGATTGCCCGTTACCGTAAGTAGGAACCGGGTTCTTCAAGCACCCAGTATTCACCTCTTCTAGTGTCCGGTCTCGGGACCGAGGTGCACCTGCTGGGTTCCGATGCGAAGGAAATCGCCCTTGTTGATCAATGGGTTCACTTCGCGGAATCAGATATCCTATCAACTTGTCTGGCTCTGGGAGGCCTGATATATGGCTTACATCAGCCATTCAGTCGTGAGGTGAGCATGAGACTCTCCTGTACTGTGGCACGCCCGACTGAGCGATGCATGCCCTGTAGAGCCTCGACAGACTCACAGAGCAGCTCGTTTGTGCTCTCGAACACGTCGAGACACACCTCAAGGCGGGTACCGCTGCTTACTTGGTCTCGAACTCTGTCACTCTCGCCGATTTTGCGCTGGCCGGGGCGATTCACGTCGCCGCGTCTGTCCCGCTCGGAACGATGGAACGTGAACAGTACCCGGCTACCTTTGCGCACTATGCCAAGGTGACCTCGGACGAGAAGGTGAACCAGTACTGGACCCCGGAGAAATTCATCGATGTCTGGATCACTGAGCCCAAGATGGACTAGTGCTCTTGAAGCTGTTTAAGCGGTCCAACTTGTAGGTTGTGAAGTTATTTAAATGGTTCAACTTGTGGGTTGTGTACGCGTCTGGCGAATGTTGTTTGTCGTCGTCGATTGAATAAAGAGTCATGATGTAGTAGGGACGCGGTGCCATGAAGCTACAGTCGATTACCCTCTGGTACTAGACCACCATCTCGCAAGTGGAACGACGCACTTTACGTCATAGGAACCGTCAAGGTCAGTTGGATAGGCAAGAGACGTCCTCAGGAGCAGAGTGGCCCCGCTGACCTAGCCGCGTGTCTACTCAGGGCATGGATCACAGCATAGGGATTTGAATCGTGCCGCGAGTCGAGGTCTATTTTCAGTAAGCCTATGCGCTCTCCTCGTCGCGTTTGCTAGCACGTTGACCGGTAATCGGAGACGTTTTACTACTTTTTTCGTCACTGGCGAGGACTTGGCGCCGAAGTGAAGCGATGGAGGCTACTCCACCAGTGTCTGCGCTGGGTGCATATAAGCTTCGCTGGTGGGTGGATGCGACGACACTACCAAGTGGATCGACGGCCACGAGATGGCTGGGAAGTGTGACGAAACGCGTGACATAGGGCGCGAGGCATGTCACGCGCCCGAACGGACACTCCTCTTTGATTCTTGCATCGCAGCGGCGACCATCGCGATTTCACTATTCGGAGCCATGTCGAGTCTCAACAAGCTGGCTATCAGGGGGATACGTTCTTTCGACGACAAGCAAGTCTCAGTCATCGAGTTTTTCTCGCCCGTCACCGTCATCGTGGGACACAATGGGAGCGGTAAGACGACGATCATCGAGTGTCTCAAGTACGCCACGACGGGGGATCAGCCACCCAACACTCGCGGTGGCGCGTTCGTCCACGACCCGAAGATGGCGAACGAGAAGGAGGTCAAGGCGCAGGTCAAGTTGCGCTTTCACGCAGCTAACGGACAACGGATGCTCGTCGTCAGGAATCTCTCCGTTACAGCAAAGAAGACGGGGTTGTCGATGAAGACGCTGGAGAGCATTCTCGGCTTGGCTGACGGGAACGCTGAGAAGGGGGGGAAAGTGAGTGTGATGTGTTTTCTGCCTTTTCGCTATGACGGGCCCCCGTCTGCAATAATTCTGTTTTTCTAGAGGGGCGTGATTTCGACCAAGTGCGCCGAGATGGACGCTGAGATTCCGCATTTGCTGGGCGTGTCCAAGTCAGTGCTCGAGAACGTAATCTTTTGCCACCAAGAGGATTCGTGGTGGCCGCTTGCCGAGCCTGCTGCGTTGAAGAAGAAGTTTGACGACATTTTCGAGGCAACGAGGTGTGTCGAGTTGCAAAGCCTTCTTGGTGTCCACGACGCGTTCACAGGTATACTAAAGCGCTTGACTCCATCAAATCGCTACGCAAAGACCGCGTTGCGGATCTCAAAGCAGACAAGGAACGTCTCGAGTCCCTCGCAAAGGAGAAGGCCCACGCAGACAAACTCCGTGCACGTATCATTGAATTGAACAATACCATCACCTCGAAGCAACTACAATACGAGGAATGCAAGGCACAGTACGAAGTACTTGTCAAGAACAATGCCCACTTTTACGAGTCGGCGACCAAGTTCCGGGAGCTGTATGTAAAAGTGGAGAACTTGCAGCAAAAGAAGGAACATTATCAACAAGAACTCGCGGAAGCGCGAGAAACCGTCGAAGAGATCGAAGGTATGGGCTTTTTGCGATGCTGGGTGGCAAGTGGAGGGAATGATGATGCACAAGGTTCCGACGAGGAGCTGCAGTCTCGTCTGCGCAACTTTGACGAAAACATTGCCAAGCAGAGGCAGAATCGACGACGGCATGAGTCAGAACGACAGGATCTCGAAGACGAGCTTGTAAGAGCACGACGCACACACGTCGAGCTGGTCAACGAACATGGCGAACTGGCTGCAGAGGCAAAGGCGCGGATTCGTCTGTCACACGGTGATATATTCCCTAACGACTACTACGACAGGCACATGACCGGCGCTTGATCGAACGCGAAGAGCTCATACAAGAGATTAGTGACAAGCATAATATCAAAGGATACAGCCACAGTCCTCTCGAGCGCGAAAAAGTCAACGAATTCATTTACCGACTCAGTGATCTGCAGAGCAAACAACGATCCGAGTATGAGAAGCTCCAGAATGAGGTTCGCGCCAAGAACGACGAATTTAATCGTGCATCGAGACAGCTTCATACAGAGTTGGAGAGCTTGAAGATGCAGCGGAGTAATACGCGGGAGCAAATTGTCCGTGCCATTTCTTATTTTCTGCATCTTGAGGTTGATGATGCTGATCGTTCTTTCGTTGCCGTAGAGAGAGAAGCAAGAGGCGATATCACAGGCGGAGCTGGCGGTCGAGACAATGCAAGGACTAGCTTCGGAGCTTCGGACGCTGGTAGTGGACATCGAAGAGAAGAAGCTGCGACTCGAAAAGGTGAAGAGGGACATCAAGGATGCAAACTTTGAGGAACGGTTGAGCGAGCGGTCCTCCAAGGCGAGAGTGATGGAGGACAAGCGGGACAGTCTGAATGCGGAGCTCAGGGCGTTGAGTTTGCAGGCAGATGCAAGAGCCAGACTGGATCTGAAACGGTCAGAAGTGAGGAGCAGGACGCTCGACGTTAAAAACACGTGCGTTTTACAACGAAGAGAATGGGGTGTTTCAGATTCGCTGACCTATGGAGGGCGTCTGTTTTGCAGACTCGAGATGTGTAATGCCAAGTACAGGAAACTGATCGGCAAGGATGCACGCGCGGAGAGTATGGAGCGCGAGATTGACCGTTCCTCGAGGTTTGCTGGCGATGTCGTGTCTTGCCACTTTTTTCGCTGATCGTATGCGAGGGCAGGGAAAAGGAACATGAGCTCGCGGATGCCGAGAGTGAGCTGGCAACGGTCAACAAGACACTGCAGACAGCCGAGACAACGCTCTCGCAAGCGAAATCGCAGCTCAAGACCAAGGAAGACGAAGTTAAACGTGCGTTCTTCTCCGTCCTTTTCGGGCTTTGCTAGTTTGACGCGTGAAACTGTCACGTAGACCTAGAGAGAATATTGAAGGAACGTATTCCGGGGGGTGTC
Organism: Tylopilus aff. balloui; assembly: GCA_038089055.1. Lineage (NCBI taxonomy): Eukaryota > Fungi > Basidiomycota > Agaricomycetes > Boletales > Boletaceae > Tylopilus > Tylopilus aff. balloui. Next base: position 23,887 of record JBBPKC010000144.1, read on the forward strand.
CCGCTGAATGATGCGCTCACAGAAGCACGACGAAATGTTACAGAGCTCACGGGGTAAGCACTCATGTGAGCATTCCTGACTTTCCGGACGGACTGACGTTATATGCACCCTCAAATAGCGAAAGGGGCGGTAGAGCTGGCATGGTGGAGGTGTACGAGACATTCCTCAGAGTCGGCAAGGCGAAGAAGCTTTGCCAGGCTTGCAATCGGCACTTGGACGACAGGGAGCTCATGGTGTTTGAGAAATACGTACGTGGGGGGAAGAGGGACCATCTGCGTTTCGAACTGACATCGTACGCCACATGTAGCTCAAGGAACAGATCAGAAAGAATTCTCCCGAAGTCTTGGCAGAAGAGGCGAACGAACTCAAGGACTGGCAAAAAGAGTTGTCCCGGCTGGAAGATTTTTTGCCCATCCAGGCGTCGAGGGACCGGGCGAAGAACGGTGATATCCCAGCGCTAGAAAAGCTGATCAAGACCGCAGAGGCCGAGATTCCCGCTGCGAGCGAGCGATCCGAACAGGTGCGTGACCTGCACTACGGAGGCTGGGCTTCGCGAAGCTCAAGGAGTATGGCTTATCGCGCGCATTTAGGCCTTGCAAAAGGTCAACGATATAAAGAAGGACATGCGGGACTTTACCACACTGAAACAGCATGCCGCGGCGATCACGAAGAACGAGTCTGAGATCGAGCGCCTTAGGACCGACATTGCAAATTTGGAAGAGGAGCTAAGCTCGACGGGGAGTGCCAAAACGGCCGACGACGTGCAAGCTGAGTTGGACGCCCTATCAAATGAGATGTAAGCGCACGTCCATTATCGCGTTGCGCTCATATCACTGATACCTCGATCCGACAGTCGTACAAACGAGCGAGAGCGCCAGGCTATCCTGTCTGAGCGTGACCGCCAGCACTCGACGCTCCGCACATATGAAGGCGACCTGCACGCCATGGAGAAAAAGGAGAACACGCTGTTAAATCAAACCCGGGACAAGGATATGATGGAGAAACGCATCGTCGCCATGACGAACGAGATTAGTGCGCTCAGCGCCAAATTGAAGGTTTCATTTTGGAACGTGTCCGCTTATTTTCCGTCATGGACTAACGCCGCGATGCCCTAGGAATTAGACGGAAAGCTCTCCGAGGCGCAAGCGCCTATTCAACGACTGGAACAGGCGCACCAACAGGTCCAGGCCGAATTGAACGCGAGGATGGCGGAGGTGCAGAGATCGACGCAGGCGATGAACATGAACGTGGACAAGCTCGATAACATCAACAAGATCGTCGATCGGTGAGGCGCCTTTTTTTTTTCCCTCCCTCTCACGCGGTCCCACGTTTATCGTGGGTGACCTAGGTACATCCGGGACAAACGCGCGCAATTGCTGACAGAGTGCGCTGAGAAGATTGAGCGCTACGAAGGGACAATTACGGATCTCGGCATCAAGATCGAGGGGGTGCGTGAGACGGTGGCCAAAATCGACCGAGAGATCAACGAGGGCGGGAGTCTTGTCTCGCGACTGCGGGACAACATCCGGATGAGGCGACTGGTCAAGGATATTGAAGGGACGCAGGGAGAGATCGACTCGTACGACATGGAAGGGGCAGCCAAGGCGAAGCGGACGTTTGAAGATCGATATCAGGCAGAGAAGCAGCGTGAGACGGAGATGCAGAGCAAGGTGGGGTGACTTCTTTTTCATTGCCGTTTGGATGTCGAATCATCTGACTGTCGGAGCTTGTATAGTATGCTCATATTGGAGGCGAAATAAGCTCGCACAACGAGACGTTGAAGCAGGTGGAGCGGGACCTGAGGGAGTACAAGGAGATCAACAAGGGATATACCGATCAGCTCGTCAAAGTGAAGGTAGGGATTGGCGGTGATTTACGATATGGTTGCGTCGCTGAGCGGGGGCGTGGATAGATGTCGGACATGGCCAACAATGATCTGGAAAAGTACGCGAAAGCGCTGGACAAGTGAGTGGGGCGAGCGTCGATATGGATTGTGGCGCGTGCTGACGCGTGTATTGCAGTGCGATCATGAAGTATCACAGTTTGAAGATGGAGGAAGTGAATGATACGATGCGACATTTATGGAACAGGACGTATCAGGGAACAGGTGCGCTAGGAAGTGGATTGTCCGAATAGATCGCTGATAGAATTGAATTTGGGCAGACATTGATGGGATTAAGATACAGTCGGATGTAGAAGGTGGTGCGACGAAACGGTCGTATAATTATCGGGTGAGCTTCTGTGAGAGCGAATGTGTGCTGAGTCAGTGACTGAGAATGGCGCTAGGTTGTTATGACGAAGGACCAAGTTGAGATGGACATGCGGGGACGGTGTTCGGCTGGCCAAAAGATGCTTGCTTCGATCATCATCCGGCTTGCGCTGTCGGACTCGTTCGGTCAAAATTGCGGCATACTGGCGTTGGATGAGCCGACGAACGCGTTGGACGTGGAGAACATTGATGCGCTAGCGGAGAGTCTCGTTGAGTAAGTAGTGCGGCGTTTCATGTTGGTGTGTCGAGTCGGAGGCTGAGGGGGCCGGATCACTCCGACACAGCATTATCCATGAGCGCAAGAACCGGTCGAATTTCCAGCTGATCATTATCACGCACGACGAGACTTTTCTGCGGAAACTGGGCCAGAGCGACGTGATGGAGTACTACTGGTAAGCGGCTCTCGCTCGTGGCTGTGCCGAGTCATGACGCCATCATTCGCAGGCGTGTCTCGCGGGATGCCCGGCAAAAATCGGTCATCGAGCGGCAGAGATTCCGGTAGATGTTTTACCTTTTTTGTACATTACAGCATGATCGGAATGGAAGATCGAAGTTATGTCATGTGACTTGGTCTGGTATATTATCTCCTGTTCGCCTCGCACTCTTTTCTCTCCCTCGATGGCCCAACCCCCGCCGTCGTCGCTCTCACTCAGAGGCATCCTCACTCTCCCCGTCAGTCCGAGTCTCTCCCTCTACACGACTACGACTAACCCGCCCTTTAGTACCGTCTCTGCAACCCGCCCCCCGCCATCGGCAAGGTCCGCTCCTGCGCCGTCACGCCCGTTCTTGATGTCCGTCTCGACGACGTCCTCGCACGCCGCCATCTCCCCCCCATTGGACTCAAGGATCTAGAGGAGTACCTACTCTACGTCGAGCGCGCACCCGAGAACCTCTACTTCATCCTCTGGCTCAAGGACTACACCACCCGATACCAAGCATGGGTCCAGCGTGAAAAGACGTCCCTCGTCTCCAGAAAAGACATGCTCGCCTCCAGATCGCACCGTATCCACAATTTCTCCGTCCCCCCCACCCCAGACCCTTCCCTCGCCATGTTTTATCTCCGCGCAAAACAGACTTTCTTTACCCCCAACGGCGAGTATGAGCTCAACATTCCTTCTGATATTCTTGCTCCGTTTCACTGTACTCCGCATGCCCATCCCTGGCATACCCGCTCGCACGACCACAGTCGCTCCTCCCTCTGGCACTCCCAGAGCGTACACCCCGACCCTGCCGTATTTGCCGAAGTGGCCATCGAGGCCCGCAGCATGCTCGGCGAGTCCCTCGGGCGGTTCGTGCGTGCCGCGTACACCAACGTGGGTTCACAGAGGGCTATATGCGGCATCATCGGCGGCTCCTTCTTTATCTTTGTCGCCGGCGTGCTCCCTCTCGTGCTCACGACCGGGCGGTGGAATATCGGTCCACACGTCTTCCTGATTCGCTTGACCGCCTTCCCCGGCCTCTGGCTCGGCTTCACCATCCTGATCGCCAGTCTGCAAGGTGTAAGTAGAACGTGCGACGTAACCACTCGTGATCGGAGCGACTGAGCGTTGTCCTCCCCAGGTTTGCCTCATGATTTATGTTTTTGGCGACCTTCGCCAGCTCCGCAAGTTTGAACTTGCCCGACCGACGATATCGCGCCCGATACCACTCCCCATCTCCTCGCCCATGTCTTCCAAGTCCGCGCCGGCCCGCCGTCCATCCCTCTTCATACCCACTCGCCCAGCGCCCATGCCCGCGCCCGTGCCTATGGCAGAGAAGACGGCGGGAGTGGCGTCGCCCATGTCTTCTCTGGATTCACCCATCTCCTTCGTCGTGCCTACCTGCCCCTCTCCGGCCCAATTATCCTGCACAAGTCTGGCCAGGTCGTCGTGCGAGTCGTGCGTATCCGACGTGTGTCCGTCGGAAGAACGTGTCGAGATCGATGTCTCGCCCGCGTTTTTCGACGACGTTCCCGCACCAGAGGGTCCTGCAACGGCATCGTGCCTACACCGACCCGAATATCGCCTGTCGCCACCCTCATTAACGTATATGGAGCCTGTGCACATGCGACCAGAGATGCGTCCTTATCGATCGTCGACACGGCCACACGCTGTAGGCAATTACGTGGTAGATCCGAGCCAGGGCACACGGGGCCCCCGGGGCAGCGTGAAAAGTTCATTCGAGTATGGTCCGACGGCGGGCTTTATTCCCAATGGTTACCCAGACCAGAGTATGACGAGTCTCAGCGAGACCCCGCGGTCGCTGCGGGGTCAAAGGAACGGCTGTCACTTTGACTTTGACGCATTGCCACCGAGCAGGACCACGCACCACCGTCACCGACAACGACAGCGCCTCGACAGCACGTGCGTGGGTGATTGCTGTGGGTCTGCCAGCACCGATCCAGCGCATCAGCTCGCATCCTCCCCGCGCGGGGCCGCCGGCCACTTTTTCGGACGTGCACAGTACAAATGCAACCAGGGCACGTCGCCCGCGATGACAGCGGCGCTGTCGTCGTCGTCGTCGTCGTCTTCGTCTTCCAAATACCCATCCTGTGACAAGAGTTCGTTTTCGGACACGTCATCGATCCGGCCGAGGCGACGCTTCGCGTTTTTCGCCACATTGATCCCGTCGTTTACAGCGGGCGTGCCTGCGTTCGCAGCGCCATTGACGGAGGTGCAGTCGCCGGAGGTGAAGCGTGCGCAGTGGGAGGTGATCGTCCGGGCGGCGTTGATGGCGTCGTTGATGGCGGGCACAGTAACGGGCGTCGTCGTGGGCGTGGTTCCTTGAAGCGTACGGGTTTCGTTTTCTTTTTTTTTCTGCCTACGTCCGTCGTCGGTTCGCGCATGTCCGTCTTCACTCGTTTGCCCGTTTTTACCCTGTCTGTTGTTACCCACTCTCATGTAGCGCACGTTTCCATTGTAGAGTTCCAACACCCCACGTACGTGTCGATGTGCGATCCAGTTACATTGCTGTCCTGTCCATTTCAATTTTTTTGCCTTTCTTCAGTTTACGCCGCACACTATTTGCCTTGTAACGCACTCTCGTTCGCGTACCCTAGTGGCCGCACCCCATACTGCATGTTTCTTTTTCCAACTCTTGTCGTCCGATGTGCTGAGCCACTCTTTGTTGTACCGTTTTCCGACGCTACGCGGTCGTCCTTGCCTTCTTTCCTGCGCCCAGCTGCAAGCCACGCGCTCCTGTTCGTGGAGACAGTTTTCACATATATCCATCATCATTAAAATCTCGTGGGTTCCAACTGTCGGTCCGGTGAATCTCTCCTCGAGCTCACGACACGGGCAATCGTTACGAATACAGGTCTGTCATGGCGTCATTCGCGACATTCAGGCACCGCCGCACCACGTGGCGAGCAACGACGTGCCTGACCACACGAGGAGACAGACGGGGCAAGTCCAAGGGTTATAAAACAAGGGATGGGGCGTAAACGGGACGCGTATGGCAGACCGCAGACGAAGGGCCAGGCTTGAGCGCGGTGCGAGGGACGGGTCGGAGACGAGAAGGCGGTCGAAAAGAGCGGCAGGTCGTCATTGCGAACGAGTGCGACGAGCGCGGACGCTGAGGACCGGACATCATGAGGCAAGTGCGAGCACAAAAAAAAAAAAAAACGTTTTTTAAACAACTCGGTACGGTTGAACGCCCCGATGGTACCCCAGGTGGCAATGTTGGACACCCGAAAAAGAAGCCAACACCGGTTCTGTGGTCTCCTTATCGCATGCTGCCCAACATGCATGCTCTGATAGCAGATAAAACGAGGACCTACCTCGCGCTGTCGGGTCGCTCAGTAGATCGCAACATAATCTGCCGGTGACTCGGAATCCCTGAGAAAAAGTAAGCCGTGCTCGCGACGAAAACAGACGGACTGCACATTTGCGGGCAGAGTTACCTGCTCGACGAACGGCACGCATGCGTGGGTGGGCAACACCGCTGGTCACTTTTTTTTTTTTTTTTCTAAAAAAGAAAAGAGGGACGGATCCGGCGGAACGTCGTCGGGGATACGCGTTCCGGGGAGCGTGGCGGGCGTGGTTCACTGGCAGCGATCGGTCTCGACGATGGGGCCAGAGCTGACCGTGCTCGAGACCGCCCTGCCAAGAGCAACGACGCGCGTCTTTAGAGAGCCTACCCCAGAAACGCGGTAAAGAGATGCGGTTAGGAAGGGCACGACGAGGAAAGGGAGAACGTTCGAAATAAGCATTTGGACGGAGTGTGATATGGTGCCCGACGTGCGTCACGGGTCCATGTGTCGAACAGGTCCTGTGAAACGGAGGGTGGTAGGTGACCATGTAAACCACACGCTTCAGCATAGCAGGCCATGGAAAGCAGCGACGATTTCAATGGGGAAGTGCACGGCAAGGCGAACGAGCCCCCCAGTTCCTTCATGACGACATTGATCAAAGCGAGATTCGTGACACCGTCGGTATCAGCCGCCACGCCTCTGCGGCAGTGGCGTTGGTAACGGTGCCATTGCGAGCGACGATGACTCTGTCGCTCAGATGAGCGTGGTGACAAGTCGATAGCTGGGCCCAACGCGTGTGGGCAACGGGAGTCTAGGAGGTGAAGAACCTCGGCGATGCGTTTGCGCCTGACTTCCTTATTTAGTCCCCAACGGCAATTCAATTGGAGCACGTCATACCCGCTGACGTCGGAAGACCGAAATACTGTCACACGTCACGGCGGCTTATTAATCGGTCGAACTGGCAGACGTATATAAGAACGTTCGAACCCCTACTTTTAATCCCGATTCCTGTGCCTCGGACAGCTCAGTGTCTTCGAGGACGCAGCTTCGACTCGGAGGGAGGCCGTTCACCTCACTCCTCATGGCCACGCTCATAACCTCGACCTTGCGAACTCCTGCCAAACCTGTCTCTAGCACCTCGGACAGCTCAGTGGTCCCGAGGTCGCAGCCTCGACTCAGAGGGAAGCTGTTTACCTCGTTCCTCCTCATCAGCCTGTGTACCTCAACAATACCAGGAACTCCTTCCAAACC
>JBBPKC010000144.1:31236-47655 GCA_038089055.1 Tylopilus aff. balloui
GTTTCTTATCCTTTGGACAGCTCAGCATTCCCATGGACTCAGCTTCGACCCAGATGGAAGCTGTTCACCTCATTCCTCATGGCCACCCCCAGAATCCTAGGTTTCTCAGGGACCTGTTTCGAGCGCCTCGGAGAGCTCAGTGATCCTGCAATTTCAAGGAATTGTAACACAGAGGAGGGGAAAATAGTATCACGGCAGGGTGCAAACAGGGACGGCGTCTTGCCGTTGCTCTGGAAATGGATCGTCAAGCCGGTCCTCGATGCTCTGGCATTCTTAGTGGTGGGTGTTCGTACCTTCGTTCATAGTTTATCCGTTCATCTGGCTTCCGAGTAGGCACCCGAGGGCCTATCACGGATTTTTTGGTGTCCTGCACTCCCCCTCGCGTTGCTTCCCATCCATGCAGCTGGGTTCTACGACAGACGACTGTATTCAGAACGTGCGCATAAAGTATTCGATGTCGACTCGTCATACGTTCCCACTCTCGCCACTCCTGTGGCCTCGCTCAGTCCTGCCACGGTACCTTGTGGCGATCTCTGCTTGTTCGCGGTTCGTCAGCCAGCCTCAGATGGCCAAGCTCCACTTCCGGGTAAGATCACCGAATCGAAAGATGTTAAAGATGAGACTGAAAAATCGCCCTCAGCACAAGCTATCTCCGTCGAGTCGACTGATCACACTAGTGAGGGAGTGCTCCAGCCGATGAAGAAGTTGGACCGGGTCCATTTCGCTCGCCATGGAATCCACGACGGCGCGGACAGTGGACTTTGTCTCGCAGACCAACGCCATCTAAAGCCGTGTGACATCGTCCCAGCGTCGCATCCCCGTGGTGGGCTCGCTTTTCTGTCCGCCTGTCCGATGGAGATAGGGGAGAAGAATCTGCCGGACGAGACCACCATCCATATTGCCGTGGGAATATCGTTCGCCAGTTGCGGGGGCGATATTGGCAGGATGTGGTCGATCGACGATGACCCGGCGCTCCGTCTCGCGAGGGATGTATATGCGCGACTCTTTGGGAAGGACACACGGTTGGATTATCGGGAGACGGCGGGGGCACTACTGGAGACACTCAGGGGTCTGTGGGAACACGAGGTACCGTTCCGCGAGTGAATGCTGTTCATCGGAGTTCCGGATACCCAGGCTTGTGAGGGTGGCCATCCGGAGTGAGGCGAACAGCTTCCCTCTTAGTCGAAATTACGTCCTCGAGATTACTGAGCTGTCTGAGGTGTAGGAATCGATTACCCGGTGTCGCATAGTAATTGCTATCCCATATTGATGTAGACTTGACCAGACTTTCCAAAATCATGATTGCTTGTCGTAGCTGTGCCAGATCTCCAAACAGCAATGCACATTGATTTCGTGGAGCCAAACCCTGATCCGTTGGAAGACCGGCCGTCCGACTGCACACGGCCTCCCTCCCTTGATGTGCAGCACACAGTTTGAGCATGACGGTCACTGCTCGTTTGTCACGGCTTCCTGTAGCGGAGAGCTCTATCGCTTCATGAAGCAATCCTTCCATTTGCTTCATCAGCGTGGTGCTTCCCCCTTCTGGAATGCACCAGGGCCAGCTGAATCCGTGAATGGGTATACAACCAAGGGAATGCGGTCGAGCGCATACAAGACTGGAGAGACGAAGGGGAGCACGGTGTCCATGCCGCGGCAATGCTAGATATCATCATCTGTCTACGGGCTGTGTGTCTCCAACAGAGTCAACGTGAGAGGCCGGCAGGGCGTCCCGATGCGATCGAGGAACGACCGCCAAAGGGGCGTCGGTGCCCTCCACATGGGAGAGGACCCACTTTGCCGTCCGCCCAGGTTCGACTTGGCGGCTGCTCGGGCGAGGATCATCCCGCAGACGGGCATCAGGGGCGCCCCTCAAATTACTGAGTAGAATGCTCCCGATCTCGTCTCCACCATGCGTTCGATGGTGCGCGAGAGTGCTATATCCTCGGGTTGGGCGCGCCTTCTAGCTCCCCTTTGGGTTCTGGGACGGACTGAGATCGTGTATATGGAGTTGCGTAGGCGCAAGCTTGCCACTCGCCCGACGCGGGGCCAACGACTCTCGATCATAGTTCTGGCGTCCTTGCCGCTCGACAGTGACCGGTCGAATAGATGAACGAGGTTCGTCTCCATCTTTCGGAAAGAACGTCAGCGCTGTCATGGCGTTGAGTACTCGCGCGTCTCGCCAAAACTCGATCCCATCCACGAAACGTCTTTTGCACCGCGGGCTAGTAATAGTCGCCCCCACCGTAGCCGTCGATCTTCGCGGCCGCTCCCCGACTCCCAGCATGGGCTGAAATTCGAACGATGCGCAGACCACGAGACGAATGACGGCCGACAAATCCGATGATCTACAGGTCCCGTTAGCACTCACGTCGACCGGAGAACATCAATCCCCACGTTGGTACCGGCCATTCGATGACTGTGTCGTTCACTGACGAAGGTATGCTTCAATCAGTTCTCTATTCGAATTTATCATGATACAGCACGACGTAAATCCCGGCGCCCGAGGACAAGGGTAACACCGATCGCTCGGATCGCTATCGTGTGATTAGCGACGTTCGTACGCCGCCTGGAGGAATGTGGTCGTACTTGTAATGACAACTTCTTCGGTCTCCTCTGCAGAGCCCGGGGGCATATTCCACCGTTCTCCACTCACTCCAGGGAGTCCCTCCGCGCCTTTGTCCTGCCCTGCACATACAGGCGAAGGGTAAGAAGTGGCGGGTGTTTATCCAGAGCGCTGCACCGCGTCGATGTCCATTTCTTTGTTCTTGTCCGCGGCACCTGAGGAAGGCGACACGTGCTGTCGTTGTTTGCAGGCTCCAGTGGATCTTGCTCCCTCCCCCCCAGAATCTGGGACGACTCAGATTATGCTCTGGGATGCCCGCCTCTTCATTTTCGTCCGTGGATACTAGCGGAGCCGAAGCGAGCCGTAGTTGGTCGCCGGCTCCAGCAGTTTCCTCCTTGACTTGTTTTTATCCGGGGGATGTACCAGACGCAACGGGACCTGGTGGGCCATGGCACAGGAAGCGTTAGTCCATAATCTAGAAGCAAAGTATGGTTGGTTGTGTGTCAACATTTTCAGCACGTTGGGTGAGCGCCTTATAGTTGGCATCGATGTTGGCGGCGGTGATATTTGCGGCGCCAGCATGCCAGCCGGAGTCATACTTCCGGAGGATGGTGCGAAGAGCAAGTGCATGGACAAAGGTACGGACACAGTCGTCGACGTCACCAAAGGGAGGCTATATGAACGAGATAGGATGAGGATTGCAGGGGCAATCAAACGAGACGCACACGCCATTAGGTGGGGGTGACACCAACCATCTAAAAAGAGTGAGCGTGACGAAGGACGAAGTGGAAGGGGCGTACAGCTGACAAACAGATGAGCGAGGAAATGAGGACAAGGTGAAGGAATGTTTACTGTAAAAGGACTCCGCAACGATTTCCTCGTTTGTAAGCGGAATCACTGAAAGGGGGCAAATAGAAAACATCCAGGCAGAATATAGAGGACAGACAGGAACGGTGGGCCGGGTGTCTGGAAAGGATTCAGTGGAGACCAATCAAAGAGAGAGATGAGACATCGATGGACACAAAGTTCAAGACCGCCCACAAGGTCATGCTACGCCTCGAAGGACCAGTCGATGGCGTTGCTACCAATGTAGAACATGGCTAAAAAGAAATGCAGGCGAGGTAAATATACACACTCACTTTCTGATTTTTCTGTTGGAGATGGTCATAAAAAGCATTGTGAGAGTAGCTTGGGCCGTCGTCGAAGACATAACCTAGGGTATCCGGCTGTACAGGAGAGAGTGACGACGAGGCATACCCCTGTGGCGACGGCAAAGTCAGGGGGTAAGCTGGCATGTCCTGGGGTAGCGCATTGAGTCATGCCATTGACCATAGGTTCTCCAACAGTTTGAGTCGCCTGGAGGGTAAGTAAACCCTGACCAGTTTCCTTGGAGGGATGCAGGCTGTTGCCCGTTTAGCAGTATGCTGGGGCATCTGGGACCGGATGTTCTGGTATTTGGCCATGGCCGCGGTATGTAGGAGTGCGTCGGGTTGGTGATTTGGGCCTCGACGTGTGATCCAGAGTGTGCGCAGCGGGTACGAGGGTGGCAGCGAGGAGAGAAACAAGGAGCAACGATGGGTGCATTTTCCAAAGGAAAATGGGAGACGCGTGATGGTGATGAAGTCCTCTTGACATGGTGAACGAAAATTCCCGTCGACTGAGACTCTGTTTATTTTGTTTCCTCGCATTGAGAGCTCGTCGTTGTGCCGGACGACGAGAAGAGATGTCGGACAGGGCGAACCCTTGACCCACGCTGAAGACGTGCACTCCCAGTGACCGACGGAGCCAACAGCCCACAGACCTGTCCCTTGTCTCTGCCATCCGCGAGTCGGTCCGCATGGCTGCTCGCGTTAGGCTCGGCGTCACCCTCACGCGCGACTACGCCGCCTCCGACAATCATGGCGGCATCCAAGGCGTGTTTCTCTCCATCAGTGGGCACACTAACTCTCTCGAATGCGTGTTCTCCTCACTCTGCGTGAACGCCTTGTCAGGCGGAATGCCACCAGGATCCTCCACCGTCGGTCATGCATCCGCCTTCACCTTGCTTTCCTCCGAAGCGTCGACATGTTGTCATAGGACTTCCTTTCCTTGCTGAGAAGGTGTGGACTCGGGAGTTGTAGTGCAATTATCATCCCTTTTTTTTAGTGCAAGGACCACACCTCTCAATCAAGCTAGGGATTTTATTGCCTGTTCGATGATCCATTGACAGGAATATCCTTCCGAAACTCGAAGCAGGACCCACATATCTGACGAGATGGATAAACGGACCGGTCGGGTTCGATTCCTCAACCCCTCTCCCTTCCCCACGCACGACCACGGGGCAGTACTAGTGTGTCACGAAAGCGGAAGCTGATATCAAGCTTCGACCCCCCGCCAACTGAAACACGTGGTATAGCATGCACGGAGCAGCAATCGAGCGTAAGTACAACCCCAAGGATGGACAAATGTCTGGCTTGTAGATGCAATCACGAGCGATAACGTCCCTCGGGTTCCTCGACGATCCGCCACAAAGGCGGTTCGGAAGATGTTCTCCAACGTATTGAATTCAGAAAAAAAAGGTCCTCCCATAGTCTTGGAAACCGGTAACAGATGACTCATAGTGAAGCGCGTAACAGAACCAACACATGGAAGTGAAGCCAACTAACGTACGAGCATACGAAGCCAACAGGACCAAAAGCGACCATCGGAACGTCTGCAAAAGCCAATCAAGGGCGCACACATGGACACATTCAAACGTCATAGTCACCATCGATACTAGATGGTCTCGTTAAAGCACATCCAGTACCCGCATATTTTCCAACAGCACATTCCACGGTACGTCCTCCGGTAACTTGACAGTAATCATACTATCCGCAGCGATCCTCTTGTATTCATGGACATTGCGACGAATCGGTGTGAACATCAGCGCACCGAATGGTCGTCTAAGGCGCGCGACGAACTCGGATGCTTCCCTGTCTTTTGATGTCGCGTGTGCCGGGAATGTGGTGGAACGTCTGAGCGACCAATCAGGGAGCAATGTTTTTTGTACAGGTGGAGCTGGCAGCGTGTTACTGGAAGGACCGTGTGGCGGTAATTCGCTGCCAGCCAAAGATTTGTCTCTGATAGGGTACCTGTCGAGTAGGAAGTCGATCCAAGGGTGAACAAGAATCAGGGAGTCCCATCGAGATAGATCTTCTGTGGTCGTAATCTCCACATTTCCAAAGGCACCGTTAACCACCCACCCTGACGGGGTCTTCGATTTAGTCTCGACTTTAAAAGAGATGCACGGAAGCTTCAATCGCCGTCCTACAAAATGTGGGACAGGACGTTCATGAAGTCGGTCATACAATTGAGAGATCAGGGTGATACTTCGCGAGAGGCGGAGCCTGGCAATGATCTCCTCCATTTCTGTGCCTGCAACAGTAGGCGGAATGTGTGAGAGTGATGGCTGGTTGAATACAGCAATCTCGGCCGGGAGACAGCTATTAAAGCTATTCGATTTCCCGGTCCATGCAAGAATTTTCGTCTCCCCCGAGCTCGTGAGTAACTGCGCCAACAATCGCCCGAGCGCTTGGTCCCCTTCTCCGTACATGACGGGCAAGGGCATCGAGAAAATTCCGAGTAAGGAGTACGCGGCATCTTCGACAAAAGTAGCCTTTCGTGTCGAAGCTAGACGAAGCTTCTCCCATATGTTGTCCAAGCCAGGTCGAAGTGCCATCAAGGCTCCTGCCGAGACACCTGTTGCTTTTTTCATCTCTGAGATGATCTCGGACGACTCCTTGTGATTTGGTGTGTCGAGGTTCATGTAAAGTGTCCAGTTCTTGGTGTAGAACCGGACCACCTTTGATGCATGGTATTCCTGGAATGTCCACGCCCGGGTGTTCCAGTCGCTTCCCATCAGGCCGCCACCCCGCAATTCAGAGTCGACATCAAACAGAAAAACAATCGTCAGGGCCGAGCCGTGGTACCACTTGAACATTGCAACCAAGGCTTGCTGGAGCACGGCAGGGTCTGCTTTATTAATGCAACACGTATCGCTCCATGCCCAATGCAATCCAGAATTCTGCACAATCTCGCAGAACATCCGCAGCTTGTTATGAGTAAGAGATTCCTCGAGATCATGGACCGCGATGTGGGAGACCCTCTCGAATGGGGGCTCATTGCCTTGCCACCTGTGTGACAACATGGCATAACGGTAGTACGCTGTAACGTCATATTCGATACGGACGTCGTCTATGCGGGTTGTCATGGAGGAGACCAGCTTTTTGAAGGTGGGGAGCGACTCGAATGATGCAGCTTGTTCTGATTTGTCGCAAAGCCGACCAGAGGTGGTGTTGATGAGCACTCGAGGTGAGTCGCGGATAGCAGCCTGAACGATCCTGCGGACCGCTGCTCTCGTCTCTTCTGGATTGACATACTGGCGATGGAGCGCTGGAGGGCGAAATCAGAAGATGGGCCTCGCCACGGTGTCACACCCTCACCGTAAATCTCGGGATTCGGTGACTGCGACATCTTCGATAGCATCGTTTCGAATGCAGTAATCGCGTTTGGATAGTCCCCTGCATTGTGTAATGCGGCATGCTTTCTCTCGTATCCCAGTGGAGAGTCCGGATCAAGTCTTATCACCTGGTAACGATCTATCAACAAGGAGAGGCTGAGACGACACAAAGTAACACACCTCATCCGCATCATTTAGCGCCTTCGCACACGAACCTTTGGCCAAGTACGCTTTGCTCCGGTTGATCAGGATTTGTGAATGAGCGGGACTGAGCGCCAAGGAAGCAGAATAATAGGAGATGGCATCATCATGCCGTTCGGCGGTCACTGCGGTATCCCCATGGCTAGCTAGCTTCTCCACACAACGGCGCCTGAACTCTGATGGACAACGGTCATATCAACACTCTGCGCGTTGTGCGAGACCGCTCACTGCAAACCCATTCTGTCTGTTCCTCGGATCTGTTTTCCTGCTCCGCTAATTCAACCACCATTTGGCGAAAACATTGACTGGCGACGATAATGTGGTCGATTGTCTCTAGATGTTCACATATGGCCCGATAGACTGTAAACCTCGGAACGACGAACTAGGTTACGAGGCACCTGGATGTCAATCCCTCCACGCCTGCGATAGCACAAGGAGACTCTCACATTGATGGTAGCAAGCAAGACGTTTTCCCACGAGTCACGAGCCAACTTTGCTTTTGTCCATTCCCTCAGAAGCGGTGAGGGGATGGTGCGAAATTTTGCCATGTGAGTGCCTTGATCTGTGACCGGGACCGGGTCACCATCGTCTTCGGGGGCGGTGAGATATTGTTCGACAAAGTCTGCGGAAGTTTCGATATCGGCACAAAGCAAAGGAGTATGACATCCACGGACCGGAAACCCATTTGGTGGTTGGAACACTCATATAGACCTCTTCGTCAAAGGTATTCACCATATCCAGGAGAACTTCGCTCGCATCCTTCTGACGACCCCCTGCATACAAGGCTTTACAAAGACACTGTCGAATTGTGAGGTGTAGATTATCAAATTTCCACCCGGACATCTAACCGAGACAACGGTGAGCAACTTCAAGACGTTGCACTACACTCGTTGAGAAACTTACGAAGGGGATCACCGAAGGCAGTCGGTTCTGGTAGGGTCGTGCTTGCGCACATGCACGCTCATACGAGTGTATCGCATTCTCGTATTCGTGATCTTGCATCTGCGTGTTCCCGACGAGAAGATACATATAAGCCTTTTCGAGATGTCATTCACGATATCCGTCGGACGGTAGTACATAATGCACGTGCCTGGACCGCATAGCATGTTGATTTGGATCGAAGTGTATAGATGAGGTCGTCCATACGGGATATCGCATCACGACGCTCCTCGGCCATGAACACGACGATAGCCTAAGGAACATGAGCCAGTGAAGGGTACCAAAGTTCGGAAAGACAGACCTTGATCATGAGGAGAAGAGTGACATGGGACGAATGAAAGTGTTCAAATGCGATGTCGCAGGTTCGATAGGCTATGTCCCTTTCTCCCTTGACTACATACGCCACACTTTTTGCAACGTAGGCAACGACGGAAGGCTGAATACGGATGGCCTGGGTGTGCAGCGGCGTCAGCGTCGGTATGTTTGTGGGAACAAAGAAAAAAGCACCATATTGGCATCGAGGAGAGCTGCATCCAAATTATGCAGACGAGCGCGTACGAGAGCTCTGGCAGCAAGCAGGTGGGGATTTGAACTCTGAGACTCGTGTATCGCGGTAGTTAACAGCGCCTCTGCGTCTTCGAGCCGATCATCCTTCCATGCGCACAGAGCAGCCTGGTCAATCTGAATGTCTGGTTCCTGGAGCGTGGGATGTTGACAAGCCAACAGGAATGAGTCCTGTTTGAAAAGACAAGTCGAGCATCAGACACACCATCACCCGGCAAGACAGAGTACTCACAGCGATGCCAGATAGACTTTCGATAAAAATTGACCCATCCTCGCTACCAAATGCAAGGAACCGATCATTGGGAGAGAGAGCAATCGAACTTATGTCCTCATGGTGATCGATGCGATGGAGTTGTTTACGGGTCGACGAGTCCCAAAACGTGATGGTACGGTTGGTCGCGTATACGATGAATTCGCCATGGCTCGGTATAGCAATACGCGAGCATACGTTGCTGATAGGGACGGACCATGAGTCGACGGACCCAGTGGATGGGTCCAGTCGCTGGATCGTATCGCCCGATAGTGCAAAGAGATGGTCGTTGAACCAGACTAAGCCGTTGTTGTAGCATGGCGTGATCTCTATCGGAATCTTCCGGATCGACCTGCCATCACTGCTGTCCCAAATTTTCACGGAATATTCCGTAGCAGTCGCAATTCGATCTCCGCGCGGTGAGAACCTTGCAGCGACGACGGGAGCCTCATGGGGTATTATTTGTGCTTGTTTACCAGTGGTGACGTCCCAAACTGTGGCTGTGCGTTGTTCTGATGCCGAGACAAGCCAAATCGAGTCTGCCGAAAAATCGATGCCCCGGATATCGCCGTAACCCTCGCATTCCTTGTGTCTCCAGGCAGTCGTGTATGTTTTGGCATCCCACACGAACAACTCGCCCCCGAATGTCCCCCCCGCGATCCATTGGCCATCCTTCGACACAGCGAGACTGTGGATATTCGTCGCTCCCATCGTGACCGCTCGTTGGCCATCTTGCATTCGCCGCACTTCAATGTTCTGGTATTGACCACCACTCAAGAGATGCCTGCCATTTGTTGAGAATGTCATAGCATGTATTTTGCTGCTGAGGTGGGTATCAACAGGCAAGAAACGCTCTTGTTCAGCTGTCAGTATGGATTCGACCCCATTTCATCGGTACTCACTGGTCATTGTCCCAGTTACGGTCATTAGCAATACAATTCAGCAGAACGGCAGTGAGGGTCGACAGGGCGATGTGCGTCCGTATATTTCCCTCGTATTATGTATTCAGTTCCTTTTATTGATGCGTGTACCCCATCTCCTCTTGCTTTGGCGCTCGTTCGTGCTGTCCCTAGCAAGGAATGAAGAGCCATCAATCAACCAATTGCATGGCGGGCCAGTCGCCACTCGTTCCCAATGCCTCATGTTTCATTTGGGGTCAATAGAAGGACTGCGAAGCCACGTCCTGATCGAATCGTGCACCGTGTATGCTACGGCTATCGTGTTCTCTAGCCCCGGTGTCACACCAATATCATACGCGCGCTTCCTATGTCGACATTCACACTATCCAGTTGAACGAACCATCATGTTCACCTCTGATCTACATCCTGACGACGTACCAGATATCCAGAGAGCTCCTCTCTACTATAAACAAATCCAATTCGACAGCGTTACTTGCCTTACATAGGGTTCATCAGCGCATTTAGTTAGAATTCCAGTATAGGCTTCGCCTGTTGTATCTCGTCAACCCCAAGCTGGGTGTTTGGAGCCTCAACCTCGTACTTTTGTTCTTCAAGTGGTTATCACCCTAGTGACATGTAGCGTATGACTATTCGACCTTCTTTTCGGCTACGCTTGCATCTCCAGTACCCGAACGTTGAGCCTGCCTGCATCTCAAGCTCAAGGGGCAGGAGATAGTAGAATCGATCGCAACTTATCTCGCAACTAATCGGACCTGTCCGCTTGCAACACCAAACTGTCTGAGAACCTTAGTACTAGCCAGTTGTCATACCTGGTTGATTCCAGACTGTCTCTCCTCTTGCGGGAGTAATATCGCGGTGAAACAATTGAGGCGACATGGGCGACCGACAAATGAGGGGACACCGGATGATGAACTATGGGGAGCCGGCGGGGATAGACGGAGCTGTTGTTGGGCCGCTTGCCTTCAGTAAGTTCACCTCTTACGCTCCACACAGGTACTTCTGTGTGAAAACTGATGGGTGCAACCGAAATCAGGTGGCTTCCGTTCAAGCATCGTGTAACCATCAGAAGACGCAACCATGGTTCGAATTTTCTATCAACACAAATTGATCAGTTGCGCCCACTCAGCTGATTCACACGCGGGAAGGGAATGTTAAGGAACCCTTGACCCAGTTACCGTAGGCGCCCACTACCTCCTATTCATTGGTTGGGCGAGATTTCAGTCCAAGAGGGTGCGAAGGGCTCCTCTACTGCCACCCTGCCAGGAGACATCTTCCCTCTCACCCCGAACCCTTTATACCGTGTCCCGTCATCGGGAGCCCACGCTAATTTTCACACACACAGCATGACTTGGCTCGGCCGCGGGGCGCGTGTATTGGTTTCAGATAAAAGACCTTTATTGTCCTTGCGGTTTACTCTCTTTTCCCATGACATTGGAACGTGTTCGTCGGCGATGTTTGGTTCAACATGCACGCGTGATAGGGACACTGGTCGTTTGGCCCACGCGCGGATATATCACGGAGTCTACAAAATAATGTGACCCTTCCTCGAACTTACGGGAATGATTAATGACGGATGAAACTAGGAAAATCAGGGGTTAGGATTCATGGGCTGGCCAGGACGGATATAGCCTGTAGAGAGGCTGCACGATACCATTGATCATAACCAAAGGGACGAGCGAAATCTCGGGTTGGCGGTTGTGGTCAAAGGTTTGATCACTACCCCTGCCAGAGCGCATCCAAAGTCCGATCGCCGTTAGGCTTCGGCTGAAGGTGGATGGCGGCCTGGGTCGGTCCGGACCGATGGGTAAACCCTTCCCATACCATTCTCGCACTGATGGCGGACATATGTGATGAGTCCCTCACCCTTCTGGGTATGTGCGGAGTGCGCGTGACTCGTCAGCAGGTACTGTCTGGGCACCCATACCTTTGAAAAATGTTTAGAGGCGTTTGACATAGTGGGAGGAACTCGTGTTGCTGGGTTCAACGAATTAGACGGCGGGCAGGTGGCCATGCGGTTACTAAGAAAGAGAAACCTTAGCTGATGCGGGAAGGACCGTGGCACACGAGGTATGTGTGAGATGTCCGGCTACTGTTATCGGACATTCCAACATTCCAGGTACGAGTATCACATTGGCGGAAAAAGCTAAGGGTCGTATGGACGCGATGGATGAGTGGTTCGACCACAGATTTCTGTAGCCCGTGTACATAAGGGAGAATGTTCCCCCTACGCACGTTGGATGAGAATTAGGAAAAGAACAAACCAGCCCGCTTTCTCGAGTCAGGGTTTGGAATTGGCGTCGCATCAGTTGGTCGATCTCGTTCGATGGGCAAGGCACTGTTCTCTGCTGTAATGGGAACGGCGATGCTCCTGCATGAGTGTACATTTTTCCTCCACCGGGTAGGGAACGCAGGTGCGTGACCCCTGCGTGCGTGATTTTCCTCCACCGGGAAGGTAGTGTGAGATCTCTCCCTTTTCTCCACTAAAGAACTTTTTAGGCGCATTTTGGCTAATTCACATAAACATCCAGGTTTCAACGCGCCCCGAAACACCACTGAACTTCCGCCCAACGCTACGTCGGTGAGAGCCGATCTGTGCAAATGTAGAACCCCTGAACAATCGGTTTTCGTCTTATGGCTAGTCCTGGGAATGCACTTGGCCTCTTACGGGACGTGCCCCGCGTTTTCTTGGTTACTGGATGGTAAATTTAGAGTTTCCAAATTTTTTTCTAGAAAGTACAGCAAAGCGCCCAGCGCCACATGTGATGCGTGCGCCCGAGGCCCACTGGGGAGGCCCACTAGCGAGCACCACCTGCCACACGCCATGATCCGTGACCAGCTTTACACTGGAGTCGGTGGACAATGGCAGTGGTATTCACGCGGTAAATTTATCTCGTCGCTCTCGCGTTTACTACATGTTCTAGCGTACCCCGCGCTGTGTGCGGCAGTGGGTCCACCTTGCTTAACCTCGCATCCGCTTTTGGCTCATTTTTTATCTGAAAATGGACATTGGACCCTGTGCATGAGATGAGCATATTTAAACTGTTATATTTTCGTTTGCCCCATTTTACTCAAAGTCCACATGCCGCCGATCGCTCTCGACGTCTATCGTATCTTCAGGCAATACTTACTGGCTGTCCCTGCGTTGCCACTTGACAAGTCCCGCTTCACTCTGGATGTCTCGGGTGTCGCTGGGGGCATCTTTGGCGGAGACGAGGGTGCGTCGGCCATGGCCGCTGTTCACGTCTACGAGAACAGGAAATGGTTAGGGTGGTATAACTCTCCAGGATCGTATCCAATTTCTAGCCGATTCGACCTCCTCGCAAAGTCAAGGTTTCCCAAGGGCTTCTTTCCCGACTCCGATGTTCATACTGACCCTGCCACACTGTTCGGCCCCGGATTGGAGAGCCGGAAGGGTCCTAAGTTCAGAGCCACACAGTCGGGCACTATCATAGAGGAGACTGGTCAAATGGCAGCCCTCTTTATGCAACACTGTAATGCTCTGGACTCGGAGGGGATATTCGTTGGAAACAGGACAACGCAGGCTATTGATGTCACAATCGCAGAACTTAACCACGTCCCAGCATCTCAGATGAGCCCCAGTCGCATCAACAGATATTCCCCCGTCTTCGCCAGCATCCCCATCCTTGTCAGCATCGTCACTTGTGGCGCATGTCTTGTTTTCAGAGATTGGTATTCTTTCTCGTCGATCACCTTGGGCATCCTCACGAGTGGTATCTGCTGTCTCTTCATCGGATCGGGGGAGTTCATGTTCAACCATCCAGAAGCCGCAGAGGGATGTCCTCCTGGCGACGGCATCCTTAGTTCAGCCGAGCAGGTCGTCTTGCTCAGAGGTGCAGAGCGCGCCGTGAACTCCATCACCCGCGGCAAGTTCTCTCTTCGATTCCACAGTGAAGCACAGTACAAAAATGTGGGATGGTGTTCTATCCTGTTCACTGTCCAATTTATTGCCCAGCTAGTCCTCATCCCCCAGGCTACCCTGTTCGGTCAAATCATGTTTGTCGCTTCGCTCAGCGTCTCTTGGATATACAACTCGTGGTTATCCTCTTTACGCGAGAAGATCCAACGTAACACCCTGTTGGGCAGCGTGCTGGGGGAACCAACCTTGACAAAGTATACCTTGGGAACCCGCGCCACCATGGTGGTCTTCGTCCTCCTTGTCCTTCGGCCTAAAGAGCTGCACAAAATCCTTGATGAACTCCTCCCCAACGACACCAAGGTCTGGAGGGAATGGAAGGAGACTATCTTGGGGCAGATCAGGAGCAGGGGGGATTTCAGGTTCACCAAAACTGCCTGGGAGTTGAACGGGTTCGAGCCAAAGGAGAGAGCCTTGCTCAGGGATCTGTACAGCGATGCTCAAGCAGCGTACGATGAAGCCTCCAAAATGGGCCAGACGTCGCGTTATGTTCCTCCTCCTGCACAGGTCTAGCTTCTGGGAGTTGCGGTCGCGACATGCCTCCCTGAGGCTCCCTCCCGTAACCCCGTTACCCTTTACTCCAAGTTGTGTAATTATTTAATCATCTTCGTTGGAAGTGTTACCGGTAGGAACATAGCTAGTAGCCTCCAACCGGACATTTTGATTTTACCTTCTGATGTCGGCCGCTTTCCAGCGGTTTCGCACCGTGTCCATCTTTTGCTCTGTCTTGAAGCTCGGACGCTCCTGGTTTTTACCAGGGCATGCCGCTTAGGACGCCTGTCCGGGACTACGGTAGCTTTCCGGTTAGTATGTCACAATGCGAGTCATCAGTCAATCGTGGTCACGCCGCTCCTACCTTATTTAAGGCGTGCATGAATCAATCCATCGTCAACGCGAAATGCTGGGACAACGGTGAGTGATAGGTAGCTGTCACACGCGAAGCTGCAGAACGACGCCAGATCGGAAAGCGATGCGATGAGGCGAGATCTCGCAGTCCCAGCACGACTTATGACCTGGTCTGACGCTGAGCGCTGAGCGATGTCGTCCCAGGGAACACCCTGACAGTCGGTGTGTTTTGCCCAATCGTCCGTATACGGCCTGAACGCACTCCATGACTGGGGTTCACACTAAAGTGACTGTCGCCTCAGTCAACGGGATTTGCGAGGTTCACAGGATCGTCGGTGCTTCGGTGCTTCTATTCATTACACTCGTAATCGGTCACCATATGGTCCAGTAAAGCAGATGTGATCTGAAAGTACAGTCCCAGGCTGTTTAGTCCCACCCAGGGTGGCCAGGAGTGTCATTAGACCCAGTTATTATTAGCTTGAAATAGCATGTAATCTGAATTCCCACTCTTTGGGAAAATGGATCCACAGCTCGATCGATCGGTGATAGGCCCTGTGGAGAGAGTGCGTGCTTCTGTATACCAACTCTTGCGAACGTGACTGCTTGAGGGCAGTCTGTCGAACCAGCTGGACACCGTCGTGCCTCTTAGAAAAGAGAGAAGAAAGGAAGCTAGCCCCTGGTCAGTGTACCACTTACGCGTGTTTCCAGAGCCCGTTAAAAGCCGTTACAAGATTGAATATGGGCATCATAAATTCCTGTGGGCGCCGGCGATTAAAAAAGGCTCTAGGCCATTTATCCGATACGCCACCCAATCACCCCCGCATCAACTCGTCATCAATCTAAAGTTCGAAACAGAGCGACGCCGAGGGAAACGGCGAACGACCGTAGGATCTTCATACTGACAATAAAGAAGCGATGAGTACCTCGACCGCGACATACATTTTGCCTCGCTCGCGAAGCGCCAACTTACCACCCAAAACGGTACTTCCGATATCACCACCTCTACACCCCCCCCCTCGCATCTTGCCTTTAACGTCTCAAAATCACGTAAACTCTCGGAATTCTTATCGCACGTAACGATACGCAGTTTAGGAAGGACGTCGATAGCGTCAAGAATGGAGCGGAGCGAATCACGAAAGGTGTGTCTCGGATTTCGAAAGGAGAAATGCTCGATAGAGGGTGGGAGTGCTGGTGCAAGCGGAACGTAAACGGGAATATTGTAGATGACCATTTCCTCGAGATGGGTGCACTGGCGCAAGAATGCAGCAGAGTCCAGGCTGAAATGGAGCAACCTGAGCGAACGGAGATGTGGGGCATGGACGCTCAGAATTTGCCGCGCTGCAATACCCGGAACCTCATGTAGATCCAGGATGCGAAGAGACGAGGTTGACGAGCCTAGGAGCCAACTGAGGACCGCCTGTCGGGGAATGCGTGAGAGCGCGAGGTCGTATAGCGATACATGTGCAGGAGGTCGTCTTGCAACGTCCATGCCAGTGGAGCCCTCGTCGGACTGCTG
The DNA here is from genome assembly GCA_038089055.1 of Tylopilus aff. balloui. NCBI lineage: Eukaryota > Fungi > Basidiomycota > Agaricomycetes > Boletales > Boletaceae > Tylopilus > Tylopilus aff. balloui. The sequence goes on from JBBPKC010000144.1 coordinate 47,447, forward strand.
CTGGCGCCAGATTGGCGTCTCCGCGGGATGACGCCACGGCCACGCAGCGATCTCCGTCCCGATCTTTAAAAATCGGATGCGCGGCCATATTCCGAGCAACTGAAACAGCACCGGCGACTGTACGCCACAGTAGTGGAGATTGAGCGCTCGGATGCCTTGGCCTGAATCCTTGAGTTTGGCGAGTGCGAACTGGTCGAACTCGTGCAAAC
>JBBPKC010000145.1:20024-31062 GCA_038089055.1 Tylopilus aff. balloui
TATGATTTAACTAGGCATAATCGTATTGCCAACAAGTCATGTTTTGTGAGTGGTGCGCATTATTCATTTTGGTAGGAGAGATTGAAACGCGACCAAATCCTTTGCGCGACGACTGATGACTGATAATCCAGTAGCCCACATGATACAGAGTCTTCTCCGCGACGGTTGGAAAGTAGAGAGAGCCACGCCCCATCACGTTGTGGGGTTCTGGAGAGTTTATCACGACCGACGCTGCATCGAAACTTTGGTTGGTGCCAACCTTGCCATTCGTGTCAGAAGTAACCGAAGGGGCAAGCTGGCACGAGCTTGAGTTTGACGGACTCGGAGTTCCAAGTTTGACTCTCCTCCCGCCGTCGGCCCATTGCGGTTGGGTGGGTGTATGTCCGATGGGGAGTTCTCCATCGTCCTGGCTCGCTTGACGTTGCCCGAGCAACTGCGACGTTAACTTGTCCCATTTATCAGTGGTTGAGGTGAGTCGAGAGGCCCGGGGGATGATTTGTCGTGATATAACCAAGGATATAGTTTGCAAATAGTAGGTCACTTGGCAAGATATGTACGGTGCCCTCGTGCATTCGCAGTGGCATCTCCAGCTTCAACAACTGCCAATGGAAGTGGCGATCTTGACGAACTACATGACCTGCCATATTGGGCGCCGTCTGGTGACCGCCTCGGGGCTTGGATGTTTGAACAACCGCTCCCACTGCATGCCGATCACCGTGTACTTGATGGATTACCTCCAAGTATCGAGCAACGCGAGCGACTACAATATAACAGGCTATTCGGGTCTGCCAGGAAACTACTTTGCATGTACATCCTCAGCGAAGATATTGGCAAGGAAAGTGAACCCCAACTGGTCCTGCAGAATCCGTCGTATTCAACGCATATGTACCCTCGCCGGCCGTACCATAGACCCGAGGCGTTTCACAAACTCCGGCGTTATTTGCTCCCCCGGATCTCTGCCGATCTCGTTTGATCGTACGAGCATCATTTCGAAAGTTTCAAACCTTGGAGCAATTCGCGTCGCGTGCTAACCAATCGTCTACCCGTTCCCTTGACGAAACCCATTGGATTCTGGGATGCACGAAATGTTCCCGAACAACTCCGCAGCTTCACACATACAGCAAAGTCGCAAAGGCCGACCAGTTATATTCGATGGGATTGTTCGCTCTGTTAGGTGCTAATACAGCGCCGCCTATCATCAGCGAGTGTGGACGGACTGACGTCGAGACATGAAGTTTGCGAGGTGGGGACCAGTCTTCATCGCGCATCTGCCGTTCCTGACCGAGCTCGTCACTCTCTGGTTCACCGCAGGTACCTCCAAGACAGCCAGGTGAGCGCCTCAGATCTCATCTTGCGTATTCATCCTACTGAACTGCTGTCCGAAGATACCCGAGTGGAAAAAGGCTTACATGTAACAAATTCCCTGCGGTTTCGTTCTGACGGCCATATTTTAACGCAACTTTGATGCTCCCTGTTGACTGACGACAGAAACTATCGCGAGCTGAAAGTACAATTGAACATTATTCGCGCCAAGTCTCCACGGCAAACTCATACGTCGAATTCCTGGAATCAATCCGTGGATGACATCCATATCCATCATGTAACTTCGAAACACGAAGAAGATTATGATGGCCCAGGTGAGGACCCCGCAGGGTTTGTTACCAGACATGAGGTACATCCGTGAGTCTCAGCCACAGATGCATGCTTCAATCGAGAAAACAGGACATCGAGAAAGCTCGCATGCTTGTGGATTTCGGAAGCGAGTAAGCGCGAAAGTAAGTCATACGCGCTGACTGCGATCGAATTCAGGAGCTCACGAAATATTAGAAACTTCGTTCAGATTGTCTCTGGCTACGCTTCCATCTCGTGTAAGAGAAATAGCACCTGACATCCCAGGTACTTGTTTCCTCTTCCTTCGGATCAATTCCTTCGGGCCGAGCATATGATGACTCCGACCTTGCAGAACCTTCTGCTTTGCACATGATACTGTCCAATCTACCTGCCACCCATGTCAAGTTTTTCAACATGCTTGACGCAGAGCTATACAAAGTAGAAACATTCTACGTCGAGAAAGAAAAAGAGATGCTTGAACGTGACAAGCTACTGAGATGGCAACTCGATATACTTCGGGCACACCGGGAAATGTTCAATGTCGGTGCTATTTATTGTGGTGCATTCGCCACTAATCGTGGACGTGTTAGGAATCAAACGTGCACTTGAAGTCTCAAAGTTGGACAGAGAGAACGTATTTTTGCGTCACGACTGCACTTTCTCCACTAGTCCAATCGTTCTTGCGCTTCAACATGAAACCTAAAAAATGCCATCAAACTGGCGAAAAGAGTATCGGCCCTCGTGGGTACCATCAGGCACGAAGGCGGCTTCGAAGGGCTATCGTTGAGCATTACCGGTACGCTGGAACAAATCACTCGTTGGTGAACTAGAAGCTGATATATATTGTGCCTTCATAGTGGTCTCGGACTTTTAAACAAATATAGTGTGAGGTTTCCTTCGACCTGCGAGTATGTATTGCATTTTGACATTCGCTTGGGTTTTCATCTTCGTTCACGTTTCTGCGGTCGGATTCGTGATCGGTTATGGACTTCCAATATCTCCGATTACGGCACGGTTTCCTTGTGTTTTGCACAAAGGATCTTAACTTTGCTGGCTTTCGCAAAGCGTTGGAGTCATATGTCCGGGTCACTAATCTACCTGTCTTGGACGATTACATGAAGCAGAAAGTGCGCACTCTATGCTTGTTCCAACACTCATGCACTGAATTCTTGTAGGTGGAACCTTCCTCTTTTGCGTCTGGTGCTGAAGTTGGCATTATGCTCGAGGAAATGGAACGGCTTTTCGTGACCCATTTTGGTGCGTTCCCTCTGCACCTGTTTCAGTAACGTCGCTGTTATACGGGCCTCGTATCCAGAGCACGGAAATAGAGAGAAAGCGAGATCGCGCCTTCGGGCCGCTCCATCATCGAAACCACGAAATCAAAGTATATTCCGCTCTGGATTGTGGCTGGGGCTGGCCCTTCCTGCAATTGCTGGAGGTTCTTACCTATGTATGAACTCTCTCCATGGCCGTCCCATGCGGTCGTCTGAACTCCACTTCTAGCTTTCCAGGAGAGTACACGGATGTCGCTGCCATCATGGGATATTCTGCTTTTTGTGTACTCAATACTTGTCATACCGGTGCTCCTGGCACTGCTGATTGGCATTAATATTCTTGTGTGGACGCGCAAAAGGATTAGCTACGCTTTCATATTAGGTGGGCCATTCTGACTGCGTCGATCTGCCCGTTCTCTGATAGATTGAGTAGAACTTAATCCGGGATCGAGGCTTCAACATCACGAATACTTCGAAGTATGTATTATGTGGCCATCACCCGCGACCTGATTTGACCAGGCACAAAAGCTTCCTTCCATACTCCTATGTACCCTTGCCTACGCATTTTGGTTCTCCTTGGCCCAAATCGGTCGACCGATGCTTTGGCCCTTGATTTGGCTCGCTATCGCACTCACGGTCATGTTGAATCCGATCCGTGTTAGTTTTAAGTCATGTTTCATCCAGGTCTGACGCTAATTACGTCCGAATATCTAGAGTCAGATGTGGGGCCAAGCTCGTTGGTGGACAATCAAGAAGATTGCCAAGCTTGGAACTAGCGGGCTATGGGAGGTCGGGGTTCGTTGCCGATTTTCAACGTCACGTGGTACTTCGATATCTGATCGTGTTCCAGTTCATAGACGTCTGGCTCGGGTAAAGCCCTCAGCTCGTTTTGCGTGTCTTCTCTTACCCAGCCACAACCAGAGATCAGTTTTGCAGTCTTGCATATTCACTCTCCAACCTGTACTTCGTGGGCTGTTTCTACGCCCGCTACCTTAACAGGGGCACCACTTATGACTCTCCAGTACAAGAGGCATGGTCGACGTGCAGTGTGGCTCAGAATTGGGGATGGTACTGCCTTCTCAGCATCCTACCTTTCATGGCACGTTTCGTACAGAGCCTAAGGAGATACCGAGACTCGAAGGTGCCCCTCCAGCTCGTCAACGTACGGCATTTACGTGACCTCGTTCATTCTACGCTTATCATTTGGTGCCAATAGGCCGGGAAGTATATGACGTCGATGATATGCTTACTCTGTTACTTTTATTGGAAGCACCAAGGTATTTCCGAGCCGCTGACGTTTAATACATAACTAAAGTTATTTCCCAGATGCGCCCCGCACTGGCATGATCTTTGTCTTCTGGTGTTTCACGGCAACCGTGAGTTCGATTTATGGGTGCGCATGGGTGAATCCTTCCGTCTCCGTATGGCGCGACAACAATAACATATTTGTCTTAGGACTTTTTGATGGACTGGTCTGTATGTAAACCACATGCTCGGTACCCGCTCCTCAGACCGGAGCTCATCTACCAATCACAAATACCAGTGCGCTTCCTCGTCTTTGTCCCTTCCATGTCACTGATGACTCCTTAGTGCTACTACTTTGCATTGGTACGGTCTCCGGAGTCCTTTCCTTTCGCATCTAACCCCAATTCCTCGATTCAGGCATCCAACCTGTGCATTCGTTTCAGCTGGTTGATCAACGTATCCATGGGCGGGACGGATGCGACCCTAGGCTCGTTCATCGCTGCCCTGTTGGAGGTATTGAGGAGGGTGCAATGGAACTTTTGTACGCGCATCTTTCTTCCCCTGTTCTTTCCTCGGCGGGCCCTAACGCGGGCCATTTTCCTGAACGGCGTGCAGACCGACTCGAGAACCAGCATCTCGATAACGTGGATCAGTACCAGGCGACACACAAGGTGCCTCTGCCGTACCGGCTTGACACCCCCCACGCCGAAGAGGTGGGAGGGGGGAAGGGGCCGCAGGGCCTACCGCGCCACGCTGGCTGCAGCGAACGCCGACGACGCTGTGCGGCGCTGGAGTGCTAGTAGACGGCAACGCAGAGCATGGCATGTTAGATGGCACGCTCGTTTCGGGATCCGATCTCCATAGACGCGATATATATAAAAAATTAGTATTCGTAGATGAAACCTTGCGTCACGAGGTCCTCCCACGGACGTATGTCTGCTTTTCACTGGAAAGAAGGGGGGGGGGGGACACGCCTAGCGTTTTGCACCGCGTTGGGAGTTCGTCCATACGCGCCTTCGTGCACCGCGGGTTCCAGCCCCGGAGCCCAGTAGGTGGGTTGCCAGTCACGCGAACGTCCATTGGCGGATTCCGCCGTGTTCCTGCTTCAGCCCCCTAAATGATCCGTGCGAACATCAAGGGCACACCCCAAACTTTTTCGCCCCTGGGCCTGACGATGCCCTGAAGCCTTGAGGTTAGAGGGGAATGCATCGCCGTCATGCCATGGGCGGTGAAAGGCACCAGGTGGAGCTCACCACGGATGGCAGTCGCCACCAGACGCCGCGCGATGAGTCCATACATGTATATAGTTTTTTGGAGGCGCCCACATGCAGGACTATCCGCTTAATCACCTAAGACCGCTCGATGCGCACTCTTACAAATATCTAGAAATCCTGCGCGGGCTGCCTTCCCCCGCCTTTTTTTTCTTTTCGTCTTCCTATCCTTCTGCACCCTCTAAAACAGCCATGGACCCACTGCCGATGCCACATATCAACCACCGCCGACCAGGGAAAAAGAACACCATCGTACCTTTTCCGCGAACGCCCTCCGGCTTGATCTGCAAGCAGCTCTGATGGATCATGTTGAGGGCCTTGACCGCGTCTCGCGCGCATATCACACACGAAATATTAATTTCGCTCGCGCCCTGGCTGATCATCTCGATGTTGACGTTACCCTGTGCGAGGGTTTGGAACATCCGTCCCGACATGCCCACCAAGTTGCGCATTTGTTTCCCTACCAGGGATAGGATCGCCATGTCCGAGTGAACGGAAACCTGTCATCGAAACAGAAAAAAAAAACGCATTCGGGTTTCGACACACGGGGCGGACAAGAGAGAGAGAGACCTGATTCAGACTCACCGATCCGCTCTTTTGGAGTTCCGAGACCAATCTGTCCATGATCTTGCGCGAGAGATTGTCTTCTATCGCCATGCTGACATGTACCTCGCTCGTACTGATCAAGTCGACTACGACGCCGAAACGGTCGAGTGTACCAAAGATACGGGCGAGGAAGCCGTGGGAGACGCTCTTTCTGTTCGAATTCACGTTGAGAACGACGATGCGTTCCTTGATGGTGACCGCTGTGGGGAGACGTTTGCTCATGTGTATATTCTCGCGTGACGTATAGGAGAGCGTCTGAATCAATGATGGTGGGGAGGACGCGTTGGGGTCAGACTCTGCCGAGACTCTGTCCGGATCCGGATGGATGACTGTTCCTCCTCCACTAGGGTTCTCTACATTCTTTATCCTAATAGGTATTTTTCGTCGGATGACCTGCAGGAAGTAGCCGTTGTAAAGACGAGGAGCTGCGCGACAAACCGAAGTGTTACACGAACTTGTTCCATGGTAAACGGATGGACAACTTCGCTCCCGTAATAGGTGAGTTCTGCAGCCTCATCTGGAGATATTAATGGTATAAGACGTGCGGTGGGCACTTTTCGTGGATCGGCTGTGAATATGCCATCTACTTCTTTCCATATCTGGAGTTCGGAGGCTTCGAGGCCGGCAGAGAGCAGTGCAGCGAGGAGATCGGTGTAACCTCTGCCGACCTGGCGCAACAACGAGCCCGGAACAGGGCCAAAGAAACCTGGAGGATGTTTGTGGAAGGGATGGGCACAAAAGAAGAGTGAAACGTACCCGTGACGACAGGCACTCTGGGCGCACATTCTCTTATGCGCTCTCCGACCGCGGCAGCGACGGCATCGTAAAATGATTGATCTAAAGAACCTTCTACATGGAGATCACCGTCATCTGAGACAGGCACGATGTCTTCCAATGAGACGTATTCGGCATCTATGCCCTGAAAGACAAATTTACCCGCGAGACCCTATGACGACGTCGCAGATAACATACTTGGTCTCTGAGGATGGCCGTCATGAGCTTACATCCTAAACGCTCGCCAAAGCCGATAATGGAGTCGCGCGATCGCGGCGAGACTTCGTCAATCACCTGTGGCGCAACAAACGTGACCGTGAGAACCACACGGACATGGAGGACCTCACTTGGGCCGCAAACAAGAATGCACGCAGCCAGTCGCATTCACGGTGTATCTCTGCCTCGATTTCTTGCAAAATCTCGGGTGTCTCTATGGCGTCTTTCGCTGCTTGTAGATGTTCGGAACGTATAAGGTCGACGGTAGCGCTGAACTCGGGTACGTTTTGTTCGGACTGAGGGCCACTTAGGGGGGTGAGGGAGAAGGCGATGGAGGTTGGAGACGAGCTGCGTGTGCGTGGTGAATGGGTCTCGGACGATCGACCAAATATACCGTTGGGGATGGGTGTGGTCGTTTCCGATCTAGAGCGTGATTTGGGGGACGGACGTTGTTTAGCTTCGGCAGCGGCCTTGAGCAATAGGTTTGTGGTCCCTAGTTCTTTGGTAGATCCTGAACGTGCTGAGCATACGACGGCGACTTTGTAGTGATCGATGTAATTACTGTCACGACGGATCGGCTCATCGCAGTGTGGAGAGGACGAATCGCAAGCTCACGAAACGATGTGCTTTGCAATCTGGACAGCAAATTTTCCGACGCTGGTACCACCAAACTTTTGGACGAGCCATTGTGCAGAGGGGTCGATGGTGTTTTGGTGGGGGTTCGGAGGGGTCGATGGGGGTGATGTGGAAGGCGTTGACGGTGGGCTAGACGTAGATAAGGAGAGATGGTCAGTGTCCGATTCCGACATGGCGCGACTACAAGCTGGCTGGCGTCGAGAGTGACTCGAGTGAGTGACCCCGGACACCGCCATCCCGAGTCGAGGTATCTACTAGGAACCCGCGTACGACAAGGGTATGTTGCCTGCGCCCTGCTGATCACGCTAGGGAGGTACGCTACTGCGACGCCCAGCCCTGAACGGGGTCGCCCGGTCCGCTGTTCGTCCTCGTGAGGTGCCAGGCACGGGGGAGACGTGGAGTTTGGGTGCGCAAAGTGTGGTACCCACGGCGATCCATGTTGCTCGCTTAAATTGGCGTGCCTGGCTGGCACTGCTCCCGCGCTCCCCTCCCACCACCATCATCATGCCCTCTGGTGGCAAGCCCCAGATCGACTTTGACCCCCTCGACGAGCTCCTCAAATCGCCTCCCAACGAGACAGAGGAAGACCGTCTCATCCGTCTTGCTCAAGAGGCCGAGGCGAAAAGAATTAGCCTTCAGATCGACGAGTCCATCAAGGCCGAACGCCAGCAACAAAAGAAGAAGAGCGTCGTCAGACTCCTCCTTCTCGGCCAGAGCGAGTCAGGCATGTTGTCTCCAACTCTCCACTCCATTCTCCCTAACACTCCCGCAGGCAAATCCACCACCCTCAGACGTCAGTCACTCCGCATCTCCTTCCATTTCGCTCACCCTCCGCAGACTTCCAGAGGCTGTACACCCCATCCGCATTCCGTGAAGAGCGCATCCTATGGCGCAGCGTCATACAACTTAATGTCGTTCGCTCCATTCGCACCATCATGGACGCCCTCTCAAACGTACGTCTTCCCCCCGTCGATAGCGGAGGCGAGGACAGCGACGACGATGCCATTTACATACCCCATGAAATCGACCTGCTCCGAATGCGGCTCACACCACTTCGGCATATTGAAGCCCTTCTTATCGCCAAACTTATCCCTCCAGGCGAAGACGACGCCGCTACCTTTCTCGGAAACGGCACCCTAGGTCCATATCAATCATGCCGCAGCTCGAGTGCAGAACGTTCTTGGCGAACACAGGAAGTCTTTGTTCGACCTGGCGCTACGTGGAAAGGCGCCCTCGCAAAGAGCTGTCGCAGAGAAGGTCGCCCAATCTCTTTAGGAAATACCGGGATGGCCACTCGAGACGAAGCACAGGAGGTCCTTCGCAACTGCTGCGACGATATAATAGCGCTCTGGAGCAACAAGTTTGTCCGCGAGGTGCTTCGGCGGCGCAAGATAAGGCTGGAAGAACTTCCAGGATTGTAACGTCCTAATTCACCTTCTGCAGTGCCACGATACCGACCCTTTTTTTCTAGCTTCTTGAACGACGTGGATCGTGTCACGGCCCTTAATTACATTCCTTCTGATGGTAGTTTCTGTGCCAGAAGCGATGGCGACGTTCTCATTCTTCCCTGATAGACGATGTTCTGCGAGCGCGTCTGAAAACCGTCGGCGTTTCAGAATACAGATGTGAGATGGAGGCTGCTGCTGGTCGTGAACAGGGTACCGAGTGGAGAATAGTCGACGTTGGGGGTTCTCGGTCGCAGGTGTGTATGCCGCGATCTCTGAGATGCTTTCGTCTGAAGAGGATTTTTAGCGAGGTAGGATATCTCGATCTCCGTATGATACGGTCACTCACAGTCTCTTTTAGCAACATGGGTGCCCTTTTTCGATGATGGTACGCCCTCGCCCTGAGCCATTCGTGCCTTTCTGATGGTGATATTGCCTCAGTGGACGCTATCATATTTCTCGCTCCCATATCTGGATTCGACCAGGTTCTAGCAGAAGACCGGAGCGTAAACAGGCTAGTGAGTGCACTCGCTTGCTGACCCTTTGCAGTACATAACTCTAAACGGTCTCTCAGGAGGATAGTGTCTTGTTATGGAAAGCAGTTTGTTCGAACAAGCTGCTTGCCAACGTCGATCTGGTCCTCTTCTTGAACAAATGTGACATCCTTGAGTCCAAACTGAACTCAGGCATTCGGCTGTCCAAATATGTTCGCAGTTACGGTGACCGCCCAAATGATATGGAGACAGCATCAAAATGTTTGTTCAATCATCATACTCCCCCCTGGGTATGGCTTACACCAACTTTCAGATTTCAGGAGCAAATTTAGTGCCATCCATCGAGAGTACTCGCCTCTACCTCGAAAATATTATGGTTTTTGTACCTCTGTCACGGTAGGCGGTGCCTGCGATAAGAAACACTGTCGAGCTGAGATTGATTACTTCTAGGATACCAAGACAACTGCCGGGATCCTTGCGAGCGGTGAGCTATTCCGTTTTCGCATGTGTCGGAGTTCAGTGCATAACCATTTGAACATAGTACGAGACATGGTCGTTCGAAGGCACTTGAAACAATCTAAACTTTTGTAACACTATCACCCAGCGAAATCTATCGGTAAGGACACGAGGCATTACATTGTCACCTGTCAACCGATCGTTCGTTCCCTTTCGGTAGGCTTCCACCAACCTAACTGATATCATACCAATCCAACATAGGGATCTTCTGTCAAAGCAAAGTTACCCGGTTCCATTATCACTACCCATGTTGCTACGCCTCTCATGACTCCACTCACGCCCTTTCACGTCGACTCTCCCTAATCTTGTCCTGAGCGTACTTGCGTACCCCATCAGTCCACAGTTCGCCTGCCCGTTCGCCCTGTTGATATTAGGCTTACGTCCTTCCCACGTCTTTGATCTATTTAATTTTCAACCACCATTTTACTTTCGCTCCCTGTGGCAAGCGGATCTAGATGCAATCATCTTTCATCTCTTCACCTTGTTGGACGGCAGATGGAATCTTCTGTTTGTCCCCGGTTACCTCGCTCTCCGATTTCGTGCTCACGTTCGTATCTCTGTCTTCTCTCTCTCTCTCCATCTTTTTCTCCTCGTGGTAGTACCCCCTTTTCTTTTTGCTATTTCTCCTGTGGTATCTGCGTTTGTACATTTGGCACTTACGTCCAATACGTCGCCTTTTCATCCACGGCGAGATCGGGATGACTTCATCTAAGCACATTTCCCATGGGACGTCGTGTGCTAACCCCCCTTGGAAATACGAATTGCGCCCAATGGTGGCCTGCCAGACACTCACTATTCGGTTTACCCTTTACCCCTCACGCCCCTCGCGTTGTTGTGGAGACCATAGGGGAAGAGCGGATCAGGCGCTGCTGACTGTAGCTCCTCTCGTCCGCGTCCGGCGTCCTACGTCCGAATCACCGGCACCTCACGGTCCGACTCGCGATCGGACC